>CM048820.1:51211050-51384194 GCA_026586065.1 Dioscorea zingiberensis
CTCAAATAGAAGAAAAGATAAAGAAAGTCCTCGGGCCTACTTGTAACAAATCGATCCTAAGCACACCTCTTGAGTCCTAATTACCTTCTCCTCGGGATCCCCGAAAAAAGAAGGGAAAAACAGAGTGATGAGCTTTACAGTTGAAAGCCTATTAAGTACCTCGTTGGGATCTCAAAGAAGCAAATCCAACCACCGGATGATAAAGATGAGTCAAAGTATACAGGCAAATCAAAATCATCAATCAACTTAACAAATGGGGCCACTGCCCGTACAATAAATCCTAGGATTCTACCACAATCAAGCTGTCGGACTCTGAAAGAGATCCAACAAAAAACTCAACAAACTATCGCCTTGGATAACAGCGATGCTGACCACGGCATTTATAAGCAACTTCGATGGTCGCACCTCAGTCAGCACCACCTCTGGGACGTATTGACATGGTCGGTGAATCAATCCCAGCGGCCAGGCCGGGACAATCAGTGTCGTCCCTTTGGCATGACATGCTTTGAGAAGCGCCCATGAGTGTCCCGATTCCCAAAAGCGTCCCCTATGATAAGCAGGTAGCAGTATGATCTCTGGCATGGCTACTTGAAGCGCTAGGGTGTCGCTTGACCGGAGCGTTTCCAAGATGGAGCATCCTCGCTCCACCATCTGGAAGCGAGAACAAACTTCAGTTAGCACATACATCCCGGCCACCACACAAGACCATGTGCCCAAGATCAAGTGTCATTGCACGGTGGAGCATGTCCGACTTGAGCATTTCAACAATGGGTAGTGCAGCTTTGCACTCCCCATCCATGGAGTACTGAGACTCATGTGTGTATCTATGGCCCACGTGCCATGCCGCGACTCATTGTATTCGATTGGCGCTACCTCTAACACCTGGCAACCAGCACTTTACATACACTGCCGAAAGAACAGTACAAAGAAATAGGTATGTACATGAAATCAACAACAGATCATTATGAATCAAACAAACATGCTTACAAATAGCAAAGATCCAAACTCAAGAAACCCAAAGATGGGTGGAAAGCTAGGCAAAAGAGTATCTTACCTCAAGCGAAAATCTAACGGCAGTGATTAGTGTCTATCCCGAGGTAAGGCTCGATTAACTTCACATGGATATTTGGTAGAGACAACTACATGTCGGAACCGGCCTATAATGAAGTAGTTTATTATTATTATTACTGGTATTTGCAGAATTCTGCCCATTTTGCTTGATCGTAATGGCTGCTCGCAACTACTAATCCAGAAAACCGATCTAAGATGATCTAAGACTTGTTAGAAAGATCTTTCCCATATCTTTCTTGAGTGTATTACGTAATGTCTCGATAGAGATACAACTACTGAATAACTTGGCTTTCCTCGAAAGAGATGGCAGTACTGCTGACCCACTAACCAACTTCTAACTTGATTGCCCTAACTCATAGTCTTGAACTTGACTAGACTAGTTTACCTTTCTATTTGGACTCAAGCCAACCTACTAACCTTAGGACAAAATTCAAGGAAATCAAGACAACCTACAAACATAGCAAAGCCATGACCACTCCAACATGCCTATCTCTTAGCTTGCCCTAGCAGCCTACAAGTACTTAACCTTTCAACGGCAACCATGACCTCAAATAGAATTCCAAAGATTATTTCTCAGTACTATCAAATCCTCGAGTATATCACGATAATCTGATCCCTCTCAAGCTCGTACACAAATACATGCATATCGATTAAAAAGAAACCAACACCAACCTTTCATAAGATTTGAGAGAGCATCGAGGCTTCACTAATAGATTAACTACCCATAATTAACAACCACCGATTATAAAGTTATCCATTGATAACCTCCGATTAATAGAAGGGACTTCCAAGTCTTTGGAAAGCACTAATTTTAATTCACTTATTCCTAAGGAATACATACAATCCCTTCCACATATGCCTATGGGTCGAGGTGACTCTTTACTAATCCTATTATTCTATACTCTAGCAAGTAAATTTGATGCACTAGCATATGCCTATATTATTGCAATTCCATTGGCCTATCCGCAGTAGGTTCCCTTCTTATGATCTCAATACCGCTACACATATATATGCCTATGCATGAATATCTAAACATTTGTCATCACCTTCCGGACTATGATTAAGTATACGTCAAAACACCCAGCACATTCATTAAGTAACACAACATACAAGATATAAGATAGATTGATATCAAAAAACATAGCACATTCATTCATAACACAACATACAAGATACCGGAATGAATTGATATCAAACCATAGTATTCATACAACCCTAGATAAAAGTGTTTAAGCTACCATCATCCAATGGATAATCAGAAATCTTGCACCTTTTTAGGCCTGATATAAGTGTGTCTGAGGGAGAGAATAACAATCAAACTTAAAGATAAAAGTAATCCCCTTTGTAATAGGTGGAGCTTAAAACACGTGCTAATGCTCTCTGGAGCCACGAAATAGATATTAACTTGTTATTTTGCTCCTTTTGTCCAAAGATGATAACCCTAATATTCGGCTTATTTTTATATACCTAGAATATAGCATTGCGGCGTCGAGGAAAGGGAACATCTACGGCGTCTGCGACTAATGAGGTATTTAAGCATCATCCGATGCCTTAGATACATGATACTTGTGAAGGATGTGGGGGCGAGAAAAGGCGAAGAAAATCATAGTTCCTCTTGAAAGCTTGATTACGTCATGGCAGCCCATATACAAGCGTCGTAACATCTCGAATCTTGAGGAGAATGGTTGCGTTGCTTCTAATTTAATATATCGCGGCGATCGCAGGGGCGTCGAGAGCGCCGAAATCTCTAGAGAATTTAACGGTCCTTCCGATTTAATACGATACTTAGCGAAAGTCTATGAGCAACATCGCGATTTTGACATAGCGCTACTCGGAAAATCTAAGCGTTGTTTGCATCTGTTTATTCGTGATTGACCATGACACTTGTTGCTATGTATATTGGTTCCTCATAAGCTATGCCTTATGTCCAGTTATTTACTCTCGCATTTTGCTCTAAACTTTCGGTCACTTGCTAGGTATCTCTGGATACATGCATAATTCACTTGATATAGCATCAATCAATTCACAACATATGGGAAGAATATACAAATTAATCAAATTATTTGTTGACGTTTAGTAAACTAATTGATGTTTTAATGGGGACCGAAATCATACTATAGCCATAGCTTTAATCCTCACATTTTGGTCCTACACACCGACTATACACCCACTAAAATAGCTCTCTTACGAGAACTAACACACTTAGCGTATTTGCTAAAGTTAAGCCTTCTTTTTCAAAAGCTTTTATTAGGAGATGACTTGAATGTGTCATTGAGAGGCCAACCACATTCGGATCTTTTCAATATGGCCACCGTCCCCTATCCTCCAACCTTAATCCAATAAAATAGCACGAAGGTTAGGAAGACCTCCTATTCATGCAGAATGCACCTCTTAGCCACTCCTCTCCTTACCTTCTTGCTTCTCTCTTTTCCATTACAAGCTCTTAGGCTTTAAGTTGTCACATGTCTCTTGTAACCCTCTCTCTTCTACCCTGGGCTACGCTTTGGTAGGTTCTCGAGAGTAGTCAAAAGTGCTAGTTTCTTTGGGAAGTGAACAAGTATGCTTCCATTGTGCTTAAGTATTGGAATTAGAGGGGCAGGTGTGACGAAGTATTTATGCTTTTGCTCAAGTTCTAGTACATTGCAAGCTAAATCTTGAAGCTCGATTAGGTAATTGTAAACCTTATTAGGGTTGGATGCTCTCAAGCCATCTAGAGTCCGTTCGTGGAGCTTGGGTTGTAGGCGTGGAACACGCCTTTGCTTAGTAAGTCTTGCCAAACCCTTTGATGCCTGTGAAGTTTAGTTACGCTATTTTTACTAATAAGGTTTCATGGGAAGTTTAGTCCATGCCATTCTGTTATAAGGTCCCATGGACCTATATATATTTGAGCCTATGCTACTAGAGCCCTTGCTCCAATTAGCAAGCTGCCAACCGCCAAGGTCTGCAGGAACTAGCTAGTGTTTGGCAATATATTGTCGGGTTGTTAGACTTTCTTGCTATTGTTGATGCATTGGATTATGAAGTTGGGAATTCGGTAACTTCTTTGACTAAGACCCTTAGTCTATACCTTAGAAGTATAGAGCATTATGGTTCCAAAGGCCATCTCATATCAGACATTAAATGAAATATATGAGCATCCACCCTATGTTGCTCCTCATGGGAGAAGTTTAGTGAACTTGTGGCTACTTGAACCTTGTCGACTCTATGGTCTCGATTCACGCATGTTAGTCTCGGATTGCCAATGCCATGCATGCGAGCAGTGACCCTGATTGTGATGCACAGTGTGAATCTTTGTTTGGAATATAGAGATGATAAGAATCCCCTAGCTGACCATGTATGATTATATATATATATATATATATATATATATATATATATATATATATATATATATATATATATATATATATATATAGTGTGTGTGTGTATAACCCATGTTAAAATGTTAAAATGCATATAAGAGGATCTTCTCTAGCTCTCAACCCCATGGTTTCTGTTTCAAGGGTTTTTCCTTTGTTCCTTAGTGAATTCCATTCATATGTCTTGTGGCTTGTTCCTGCTTCTTATTCATGAACAACTCAACTCCTTTAGCTAACCTTCATGCTTAGGCCATCCTGTTGTAGCTATGCAAGCATCTATGTTGTTTTGTAATGAGAACAAATGGGGTTGTACCCTGTTCTTAGGAATGTTGATCACAAATAATGGAATCTTTATTATGCAATGTTGAAAACATGCATTCTGCTGCAATTCTTTGAACAACCAACCAAGCCCTACGAATGCATTTCTAAGCTTCCAAGTTTAAGACCCTTTGACTTGGAATTTATGTGTGAATGATGCATGCAATCACAGAGTGTCACGGGTTATATTAAGTAATAAAGTAGACTCAAAGAGTGGGATGTTGAACCCACAAAGACTAAGTAGTACTAGTACTAACTATCGATCTATTATTTAGTCTAACTCAAATTGGGTTGATATGGTGGTATCCTAAACTAATCTAATCACTAGAACTAAGAAAACCTTAGAATTAGCACTCGCTAATGACGTGAGGAAGTTATAGGGGCTATCAAGCATAGAAAGGGGGTATTCAGGAGATGAATCCCCCTTGGGTTTTCATAAAGATATGGACAAAGATCTTAAGGTTAATAGTTACAAGGCTATGGGCCAAGGGTTCCTACTGTGTATTCGATCCCTCTCTCGAGGTGACTAAAAGCTAGTACCCTCATTGTAGTAGCATTCTAGGGAACCTATAGTTTGGAAAAGTTATGGGAATAAGACATATTAAGGACTCGCTCTCCTTAGTACCTGATCTCTCGGCATACTCACCACCCTCTCTATTGAGGTGGATATATACAAAGGGAGGTGTTCACTTCTTCCCCCATGTGACTCGAATTGGAAAGCCAAGTTGTCACAACGTAGAAATCCAATGCAACAAAAGCACTCACAATAGATCTCAAAACCAAAACAAATATTGGACCATTAACAATAATTGTGAAAAACAATCATTAACTCGAGGGTTAATCATGCCCAAATACCTAACAAGTTAGTTCCCCACAAATCCAAATCAAAAAGATGGAGAGGAACAAGAATAAAAATGAACAAACCTCCCTCTAATGTTCCCTCCACTATTTGCAATGTGTATGGATTTGCAGTAAATCTCTCTCCCTTCAAGTCCTCACCATCTGAGAGTGATTCTGATGATAGATGATATAAGGGGGTGATAGAAGATTCCTTCAAAACCCTAGGCGTCTCTATTTATAGGGCTTTATGCTTCTTGAAAATATTTGACGCCTTGATTTGGGTCCCATTAGGCCCACCTTATGTAAAAATTGAACTGGAACAATGCACGTACCATATGGGAGCATGGGCGCACCCGGTATGGTCCCTCCGGAAAAGTCAAAGTGATTCCCGATCTCGCCTAGGGCGGCTTAAGGGGAGCCATCTATGTGTATACCTCGCCCATATGGACTTACGGAAGTCGGATGGTTATCGGACTTTAGCCCGTGGGGTGAACAAGGAGAGGGAGGGGGTATACGGGCGCATGACGCCCGTATGCCTTTTAGAAATGAGTTGCAAGGCCTCGGTGGACCATACGGGCTCATACTTCTTTTCTGCCTTGGCGTTTACTTATCTAGCGTTCTGATTCCAACTTGGTTGATGCTGAGGTGTTTCCTCTTGTTGCTTGGGGTATTCTCGAATCCTTTCTAGCTCCCAACTTTGATATTTTAGCCTTGAAAATCCTCCAAAAATCAGTTTTGCTCTTAAAATGCCTTCGATATGCTCTGTTCATTAAAAGTGTCACAAATTAAGTACCAGTGTGCTATATCTTCACCAAATAACATACAAAGTGTATGTAAAAGTGACATAAAATTATGACCAGTTAAATTCTTATTAGTGAATTTTTCTTGAGGTGGTATGAACATCTATTGCTTCTCTAGTTGTCTCTCACTATAGTGGGTTCAACCCTTAACAAACCTGACTTCCCTAGATGTCCAGGTTAAGAGTATGGAAGTTGTATTTATAGTGCTCGTGAATGAATAGACACAAAGCGTGGATAAGCTTTAGAACATGATAATATTGGAACCTTTGAGCATCGGTGGTAACCTTAAATGGATGTGTAGATGCGGATGCATAACCTTGAGATGTTGGGATGATGAAAAAGCGTGGTAAGCATACAAGCACAAATATTTTAATATGTTGATTTGATTAATTATTTGGGATGCTATAATATTATGTGGACTACATTTATCAACATATGAGACTTGCATTCTAGCTAGGGACTCGCTAGGGATGCTATAATATTATAAATACTTTACTTTCTAGAAAATTTATACTTTAACTCTAGATGTACATTAATTTGGCTTATTTTCTTCAAAAATCCTGAAGTCATGTGAATTTGAGACTTATTTTGAGTGTTTCTATTTTGACGATCTCTGTTAATTACTATCTAGTATTTGTATGAGTTTAGAATGCTTCTGCAAAAAGCTTTGTTACTTCTCTTTGGTTTGTGTGAGAATTTAATATTTATCTTGGAAAAATATTACATGTATTCTGTATTTTATACATCTCCCAGCAGCTAGTATTCCGATCCTATACCGGCCATTGGTAGGAGCAAGCATTAAGCGGTGTCGACAAGTTCTTGATGTATAGCGCTACAAGAGATAATGATCTCATTACTGGGCGTCATGCAGTTACGACCATTGTATACCTGTTCTTTCCTGATCTACTATAGCCAGGGAGATGTAGTCTGCTGTTTTATTTGACTATTTTGCACGGTCTACTCTATTATGCTTGCTTGATAATTTCTACAGTTAGCTCATTTTTATCTGTTTTGTGATAATATTTTGTTATCTGACTTATAAGATCTATAACAGTATCCTCTAAAACTATTTTGTGTTATACCTCTGTTCTAGTTATTCTCATCGTTATGTGTTTAAAAGTTTTGGGCAATACTTCAAAGTTTTTAGTGGGTATTTACTATGCTTTCGAGCTCATCCTGTTGTTTTCCCCTCTTTTAGATCGCGACGAGTAGCTAGGACCAGGGTGTAGGAGGGAAGTCCCCGCGAGGCAGTCTAGCATTTCTGAGTTTAGTTGTGGTCTGTAAACTTTGTGATTAGATGTATCTGGATTTTATGAGTGTTGTATAATAATCATTCAATACATGTTGTAGGGTTGTTATGACCCCTTATATGTTGTAGGGTTGTGTATACCATTTATTTTACTTCTATTGTATCTGTTTTATGGATATCAGCATTATATTAAATATATGTATTAGGTCATGAGGCCTTGCATCCAGGTGGGTCCTGTCCTTGCTTGGTTGCGGTTGGTCTATTGGCGCCGTGGGCCAGGCTCGGGGTGCGTCAACCTAACACTAGAACTCATGGAAGTCTCACTACAGTAGCTTCACTTCTGTGAAACAAAAATTGGAAGGATACAAAGCGTGAAACTTCGAGACCACTTCGGTCTCCAACAAAACACCGTGAAGTGCAAAATTCTAATAGAACTTGGACTTCTCACTTTCATAACTTCCATGACTCCTAAGACTTCCAAGTGAGCCCTAGAACCAATTACACCACCGTAGCAATGCGTTGTAGAGCACAAACCATGTTTTCCAAACTAATATCATTAAGGATGGTGGAGACCTAAAGATTCTACTTGACATTGAGTACCCTGATATGGGTGTGGCATTTATAGGACAAGCACCCTCTTTTGTCTTGTAAATTATATTTATAAATTCTCGTGGGTATGTTTGTAAAAATATTGTTATAAATTTTTTGAAATCATATTTATAAATTTTTGTCGGCAAGGGCGGAGCGAGTGGGGGGCAAGGGGGTGCTCAAGCACCCCCTTGGATCTAGGAGGACCTCTACCTCCATGGCTCCAGGAGGGTTTCTACCTCTATGAAGTTGTTGTTATAAATATATAATATCATTACCACATTCCATATCAAAATGTTGTTGTATTCTAATGGTTAAAATTCTATGCTAAGTTTGTGGAGACATTTGTTTGATTCCTAGTAGCCATAATTTGTTTTTTAAATTAGTACTACTATCACTTATAAAATTTAACTTTTGCTCATATATTCGCGATATATCCTTTTTTTCGCCTCGTATCTCAGTGATTTTTTTTATTATTTAAACTTAATTCCAATATCATAATTTTTTTTTATTGTGATTTCTATGTTTTCTTACATACATTACTCAAATAAAACATGGATGGAATTAGACCTGTACCCAAAGAATTTAAAAGAAACAAAATTTGTTATTCTTTAAGCAGAGAATTAGTATAAACAACTAATCTTAAGTTTGAATTAATATAGTTTTTTATTTATAAAAAAAAATTAAGTTGAAGTTAGCAACCCCTTAATTTTGCTTCTGGTTCAACCACTGTTTGTGGGCATGTTTATAAAACTAATGTAAATATATTGTCACAAGCTTTTCGAAATCATGTTTATAAATTTTTTAAGTATGTTTGTAAAAATCATGTAACCATTTAATGATGTAATTTTTTGTAAATAATGTTTGTAAGAATTATATAAATATAAATTTCATTAACTCAAAAACCTAAATTTTAGACGATTTATATATATATATATATATAGGGGTATATAAGGAAACTATATTAGTAACTTAAAATTTTAAATACTTAAAGTTGATAAATATATACAAAAATTAGAGCGTTATATTAACAAACTCATTATGGTAATTTACTATTTCAAATAACTCTCTGTTTATAAAAGAAGAGAAAAAAATATATTAAAAGGGGTATATTTCTAAACTCATTTTAGTAATTTATCCTTGTTACCACCGATGGTCAAGTTAACATGGGTATATATGGAAAAAAATTGATTTTTAGGGATATACACTAAAAAGTTAACATGGGTACATATAAATGTGAAACATGCCTCATAGGGTCGGCTCGTGTTTGCTCGATCCTCTAGCTAATCGTGTTGAGCCTGCACGACCTTTGAAATTTTAGGAGTCAGCCGGGCACGACCCACTAAATTAATGTTTTTTTAATCCTCTTAAAATTTCCAATAAAAATCTCAGAAAATCTTAAAAACATAAAAAAAAATCCTAGAAAGTCCACGAAAATTTGAAGCAAATCTTAAAAAAAAAAACAAATAAAAAAACTTAATATTCCAGAAAATTAGAAAAATTCCCAAAGTTCAAAACTATCCCTTTCATAGATGTTATAAGGTTTTATTAGGGTTTTAGAATGGTAAAAATGAAAAACAAAAGAAATAAACATAAGCGAATTGACTGGCCCACTAGATTCTTTGTCGCAGTGTCGTGGTCTTGTCTTCCAATGTGGGCCGATAGACCGCACATGTAGACTAATAATGTCGCCAACCTGCAGGCCCTGCTACATGGGTGATGTGGTCATCAGTACACGCCAGACACGGCAATAGATATGGCAGTAGGTTCAGATACACTGAGCACCTTCCAAACATCATTCTCGGCCATGATGAGCAAATTAGGTACTCCAGACCTGCTGTAAAATCCAAGGATTTTATGGAAATAAAACGAGTTAAAAGTTCTTTAAATTATTAAGGAAATACCCAAAGTAAATAAATGAATTAATTAAGTGGGAGAAAAAAAAATTTAAAGGATAAAAACCCTAATTAGGGTTAGTGTTGTCAGGAGGACTGATTGGTAATTTTTTTAAGTGATGAGGACTAAAGGAAAATTTTCCCTGAGGGACTTTTGGTTAATTTGTCAAGAGAAAAGTTCTTATAGGATCGAGTCAACGGCTGAGATCAAAGGATCTCAGATCATTGTAGATCGCAGTGAGTTATAAGCGCTACGGTGAAGCCACGTGTCGCTCAAGGAATAAATCCATTTGATCGTGGTTTCGATCCGAGGCACGGGAAGTGGGTTGTGTGAGGGCAGCGCCTTGCATCGCGGGCGATTGTGAAACCACTCATCTCGTGGTTGTGTTTGGTTCTAGGCGATGGATTGAAATCAAGCCGTTGAACGCGATGCGATCTTGGCCGTTGATCTATGATGTGCTTGATCCGAGACTCCATGGTTTAATCGGAGCCGTTGAGATAGATCAAGCGATCCTTATCATCCATCTTTGAAACCTGATCAAGAGGTAGGCCACCTTCTCCCTCAACCGGCCGCGAACGCCACCGTGTGACCCGCCTCCTTCCAAGCCGTTACGCGCGAGGAGGCCGGCCGACGCCAACGGACGCAATTAATGGCTAGACGCCACCCCCTCGTCTTCCCGTCGCTATATAAGGGGTTGCCTTGGCCTGGTATAAAGACACCTGGCTGCTGGAGAAATACAATTTGGGAAGTTGCTCGTCGACGCCGGAGATGGGGAAGGGGGAGTGTGGAACCACCTGCAGGCGTCTGATATTGTTGAGGCGGTCGTTGCCGTCGTTTCTGGGAGTAGGTTTGAGACCGAGCGAGGGTAGAAGAGGGTTGCAGTTCACCACAGACGCGGTGAACTCGTCGGACCGCCAGGGACTTCACCAGCCTCCAGAGAACCCTATCGTGGTGCTTGGAACGACGAGGACCTTCCGGTGAGTCTCCTTCCTCCCTGTATTACCCATTAGAGTTTAGCTTCATGCGTGTCGATGGTTACTCAAACTCGACGGAGGAGGAGAAGATCTCGGCCGGAACAGAGAAGCTCAGGAGAGTTGGAGGCTCTGATCACCACCACGGAAGGAGTCCCAGTGGCTGGAGCTCGCGAGGGAGTTGCAGGCCAGCCTGGTGAGCCGTTTGCTTGCCGGTGGCGACTCAGTAAGCTCGGTGGCCGACGGCGTCAATAGAAGAAGAAGAAGATAAATAAAAAATAAATAAATAACAATAATAATTAATTAATTAATTAGTTAATAAAGTTTTTGTGACTTTATAAAGTGTGACAATAATAATATAATATATAGAATAATAAACTATGGTTGGAAATGGAATAATTTTTTATTTCATTAAGGTGTGACATAAAATGCATGGTTTATTAATTAAAAACTAGGCTAAGCTAATTCTTTAGTGGGATTGATTTAAGTCAATTAGGTTGAACCTAGACGGCTAACCTTTGTGGTTGGGTCTAATCTAATGGTAAGAAAAATCTAATTGATTTAATAGATTGTTGATACATAATATTTGGGGTATTTAAATAATTAATACCTAAGATAGTGAAGGAAAATATTACCAAGGATGATAAATCAATTGGTACGTAATGGCCTAAGTCGATTAGATTAGAAGGACCAAGGTTTGGACCTAAGTGGTAAGATAATTGATTAAATCAATTGAAGAGAAACTAATTATAGGTTCACGGTGTGACCTAACTAGTTTGGACTAGAATAATACATGGGCTCAGCCGAGCTATAAAGAAAATAAATATCAAAAGAAAATAGAAAGGAATAATGCAAGGGGTGGGGTTCGAACCCATAACCCCTCAATTAATGTAGTCTACCTCTAACCACTAAGCCATGAGAGGCCGCTGGTATAGTGGATGGCCTTTTAAACTAAATAGTGGTGTGTCACGCCAATTCTAAATGGCTTACTAACCCATAAGAGAGGACCCAATTGACCTTATGCGGTTAGATTCAATTTAAGAGACTTTAAAGCACGATAAAGTGGACGAAGGAGGTCGATGAGACAAAGTATAACCAATTAAGGTTACGTTACTACGATAAATACAAGTAAAGTTGACCAATTGACCAAGGATTGACTATAGTTGACCAAAAGTGGGATGAAAGTCAACTAGGGACTTGGAAATCTAAGAAATGGTTCTAGAAACCAAGATGAAGGACTTGGAGGCCCGTTAAGTTGGGCAGAGGCCAATAGAAAGCGAGAGTTATGCATGTACATCTAGAAACCTAGGGTTTTATTAGAACTTTGACACTAATAGAAACTCTACTATCAGATACCCTCGAGGAGTCGTAGAGACACACTAAGAGGAGACTAGAAGGATTTTTAGTTCCGGAAAGAGGTAAGTACACTTTCCTAGTACCTACTCTTCGGAGTTTTCTTTGGACTTGCCTATATCTTGTTTATAGATATTTTATGGAATCCATACATGCTATCCATGCTTGTTTTCAATTCCTGTTGAGCATGTATGTTGTTTTCGGGGTGTTGGTATCCCTGTTTTGTTGTGGTCTACTGCACGGAATCAGTGGAGCATGGGGGCTCCGATAGGGAAATGTTCAGGGACAGGACCCCCTGGCATTTCTGCCACGCGGAAGGCGAGGCATTCTCACGGTGGTCTTACCCGTCAGTGGGAATGGTACGCTGACCATGTTATCACGTATGTGAGGTAGTACTCATCGACTTACGGCGGAGGGTCGAATTGACGAGGGTCGAAGTTTATAGCCGGGTAGGCCCCGGTTAAAGCGGCAGGGAGTGATCTTTGAGCTTCACTTTTGAAACTCAACACAGAGCTTGAGGGTTTTCTCTAAAAAGGGATCGCACCGTTGTCTTTAGTTGTGGTAGACCCCTAGAGATGTTTTCCTACGGGACGAGGTCCCATTGTTGACTTGGTGTTTTACTATGTCTCTGTGTGACCCCGCAGGGGTACTTACTGGGCTTTCCATTCGAAAGCTCATGCATTTGTTCTTTCTGTCTCTTACAGATCCAGAGATATAGAGTGCAGTTGCTGAGGAGATCGAGATAGGAGCCATAGAGGTCTGGGAGTCACCTTGAATTGCCTTTTATTTTGAGAGCTGATATTTTATAGGACCCGTATAGGGACCTGTTTTTGTATAGGGCCTATGGACCCTTATGACTCTATGTTCTTTTGGATTTGAGATTATTTATGTTATGTTATCTGTTGGTTCACTTTTAGGCCTTGTATTTGAGTTGAGCTTGTCTCTACTTGATACGTGATGCAATCTGTATATTGTACTCGAGGTCCCTAATTGGTGAATTGACACATGCAATTTACTACTTAGGGGCATTTATGTCATTTTGCTACCTAAGAGCATTTATGTCATTTTACTATCTATGGACATTTATGTCTTTATTTTTTATGTTTATTTAATTCATATTTGAGTGAGTCGAGTCTAGCATGACTCAAGTATTTCAGATTAAGTTGAACCCTACGTCGTTCACGTTAATTTAGTGATGCTTTTAGGTTAGATTTATAAGAATGTGGAGCTGGATTGAATCTTAGCCATCGAGAGTGTCTATATATATATATATATATATATATATATATATATATATATATATATATATATATATCAACCCTCATTAGGGAATTAGGGTTTTGGTGATGAATGAATGAAGAAAGATACTTTTTGTTTTGATCACTGTGAGAGAAAGGGGTTTCTCTCTTTATTCTTGTACTTTTTTATCCTAATTACCGACCATCTTTCTCTCTTCTTCCTTTCTTCTTCTTATCCTTAAAGCTTTCCTTACCTCTGTGAAGTTACGATTGCACCTCCTTTGCAATCTAGACAACATCTCGAATGTAATCGGGCATAACATATATATTCTTATCCAAGCTCTGATTGAGGTCATTAAAGATGCTTTGGAACTCCAAGAAAAATCTCTCCAACTTTATTGTTTTGTGTTTTGAGAGATACAGGGTTGCGTCTAGGGTGAAATCAAGCTTGAAGTTGCCATCTCGACACATATCCTCTGACTTACGCAGTGTGTGTGTGCCCACGCCAACCGTGCAGTGTCCTCAATAAAATCCATGCTCACATCCGTAATGCCCAACCACTCGTACCATCAAATCGCAATCTTTTGGAGTCCATCGAGTCCGGATTGCTCGCTCATCGTATAATTTGTTATTTAATCTCTTATTTCTTGCTTATTTAGAATAGAATATTATCTTGAATTGCATGCTTGATCACTGCTATTATTGTGAGATCCACAAAGGTTATGCTTGCTGAAAATTCCAAACTTACATTTAAATTTGTATTGAACTAGAGTAAAAACATAACTTGGGAAACTTCTATGTTTTCCCCCGATCCTACTAAATATTTTATATGCTCACGCTAGCTTGCAAAACAACTTAACTGTTATATAATTTTTTTAATTTTAGTTCAAATATTAATTATTGTTAGTTGCATCAAGACTATAAAATAAACTTTATTGACCTTAAGTTGATGAAGGGCACATGTCATATAAGTGTGCATGAGCGTGCAAGCCATGCCAACACAGTGCCAACGCAGGTCGGGCTTAGGCATGGCCTAACTACTATAGTGTCAGTCATGCGGGGCCCTCGGGTGGCACCGATGCAGCACCTCTAATTTTACAGGTAAGGCTATGCAAGTAAAAACCCCATTTATTTAAAACTTGTGCAAAAATAACATCTCAAAGAGCACGTTAGATTGTTGAGTAGTGAGATTGTGCCTTCAAAGAGTGGGACTCATCCCCACTACACTTGATTAAGCTTAATTTCATTGTGACTCATGCATATGATTTCGTTTGACAGAGCTTAATTTCAGTGTAGGATGGAATATTATAGAATGTGCTGTGATCAGGGTTTCAATGAGTCATGATTAATTAACCTAAAACTTTATTCATCATTAATCGCGTGTAATATGTCGCAGAAGGGCTCATGAGCGGTGGCAATTTCCGATGTGGCGATGACGATTTTTGGCGTGGTGGAAAGGACTCCAGGCGCTACGAAGGTGGCCGACAAGGAAGAATGAAGCACGGCAAGGAACGAAGGAGGGAACCAATGGAGGACTACCAGATATGGAAGCGCAAACCATCACTTGGATCCCTGCGCACCATCTCAGCGAATGAAAGGGAGCCAAGAGAAGAAGAACAGCTGGATAGGGAACCAAGACGGAGACAACTCACTTACGCGACTGTGCTCACTGGCGAGAAGGTGGACAACACGCTCCCATAACCCTTATCGGAAGAGATTTTTGATGGTGGAGGATAGGAAAAGGTCACACACAAGAAGAGTCACAGAATGAGTGGAGAACATCGTCGCCAGCAAGAAATGAAGCTAACCCAACAACGCCGCTCACCACCGGCTGTCCGTACACCCAAGGGCAACATCACAGTGTGTGGGCAATGCTTACGCCCGGGATATAGAGCGGAAGAATGCCGTCGGATGATGACATGCCGCCGATGTGGCGAAGTAGGCCACAAAAGCTTGACCTGCACCAGGGATCACCGGAAGACGGAGATTACCCGGCCCCCGCCCTTGCCTCAGCACTCCAACAATCCACAACAGAACAACAGCAACAATCCACAATAGAACAATCCACAACGGAACAACAGCAACAATCCACAACAGAACAAGAAAGAAGGAAGGACACAAGCTGGCGGAAAACCCAAAACCAACCCGCCCAAGACCAAAACAGAGAAGATAAGAGAGGGAGATGAGGAGATGGAACACTAATACATCTCACTAGCCCGTGACTTAGACATGTTGCAAGGCTTGGATAGAATGGAGAAATACACAGATGTAAGGGAGAAAGAGGTTCGGGAGGCTTCGTCGACAACTGGAAAGTGGAGGCACTGCTGAAGATGAGGGTGGACAAGTAATGGGAGTGGGACGTGAGACCACTCCGAGATGGAAGATACATCGTCGAATGCCCGTCAGCATAGACGGCAAGGAGAATCGAGAAAGCAGGGCAAATGGAATCACCGGCATTCACCTTGGATTTCACACCATGGACAACCGACCTCTATCGATCGGCGAAGGCAGAAGGAGTTCTCCGATGGGTGATTGTTCGAAACCTTCCCATGTTTTGTTGGGGACTCGACACCACGGCCAGGATGTTGAAGCCAATTGGAGATCTCGTCCGCGTTGGCGCTCGTAGTACTGAAGCCACGGAGGACTTCCGGGCACTACTCAGAGTCCGGAGACCCCGCCAGCTACCTTGCACGATCTACTGTAGCATCTCAACGCTCCAGCATGCATACACTGTGGAAATGGAACCTGGTCAGCCACCTTTGCCGTGGGACACTCGCCGTTGAACAGAACAGGAGATCGGTGCCGAACCAGGACAGGAAGCGGCACAAGGCCCGGCCAGCACCCACCACTAAAACCAGATAAAGCACCCTGTCAACAGAATTGACAAGGGGAAAGCCCCAATCACTGAATCACACCCCGCTCCGGCGAACCTAGTGGCCGGACAGCAATTGGGCATCATCATCCAGACCGACAAGAACCACAACCACCACGCCAGCAGGAAAGGTAACACCGCTGCTAAGACGGTCAGAGTCCCCTACCAAGAACTGGAGCTCAAAGATCCCGGACGCCGGCCGACGATCGTGTCCATCGATGCGAAAGAAGATGCTTGAAGTGACTTGTTGCCGCCCGTGAACTCGACAAGCGTTGGGCACCGAGAGGGCGGCGGAAATGACCACACACGCGGCCCAGCCTTGGGATCACACGGATGTCAGCGGACGGCAATCAGAAGAGACAGAGGAGATTGACTTTGAGGCAGCAATCAAATCACTAATGGCAGCGTGGCAACCCCACTCGAACCACAAAACCAACTCGGGCTCAGTCAGGCTCTCAGGCAAGCTGGAGCCACTGAACCATTCGAGTCAACCAGACAAGCACAACCAATTAAAGGAATCAGGCCCAATCTTGTTGAACCCAAACACACTTTGAACTAAAGATCTCGTGCCCGTGGATCCTATGACCATTAAACCACCTCCATGCTTGGATGCCCAACAAATTGAGGAAACTAGCCCAAAGCAAACCACAATACCATCTTCAACAGAAGGCCCAGATCACCCAGCCGTATTGGAAGCAAAAGCTACAGGCCAACCTAGCCCACCCACACTTCAAGCAGCACCAAACTTCGAAACAAACCCAGTGAATCCAAGGAATTCACAGGACCAAAATGTAATGGAACTTGGAATCGATGGAAATAGCACACTAAATTATCATTACCCACTGCCCACACCAAACCAATCCACAGCTATATCAAAGCTTTGGTCAACAAAATAGAATCATATATAAGCAAGGCTTCCCTCCAATTAATCGCCAACACTTGGAACCTCATAACTGACGAAGCCGACCCGCTAATCTCTAAAGGAAAAATGACTACAGCACCCCAAAAGATGAAAGAACACAATAAAGACATGGTGGGGAAAGAACTTATTATAACAACAATAAAGGATGCAAGCCCAATAACAACAATGAAAGAACTTACTATAACAACAATGGAACCCCAAGCGACAACACATTCAACCATCCCAAAACCAAGAGGCAGACCAAGGAAAGTACAACCCCCAGAAGAACCCCCAACAAAGACAACCCACAAAAATCAAACAAAATTGGAAAAGCCATATACCAGGAAGAGCAAAAGGCAAAGATACCAATCCGTGGGAGAGGATCAACTGAACCTTTCCACAGTCCCCCTTATACTATCAGACTGGCCATATGACGATATCATATCAAGGGCGTTCAAAGTAGGAGTTCACCTAGAACACTTTCGGAGGGAAATGCGAATCAGGCACTCACACACATGAGGCTCATCGAGGCCGAAAGAAGTGCTGGGATGAAAGGGAGCAACTAGGCCACCCTATCACCAGCAAACACAGGGCCCCGCATAGTTTTCCAATGAAAGTCATCACATGGAACGTCAGAGGACTAGGGAAGCAAAAGAAAAGATTCCTAGTCCAAGATTTCATTACATCACAACAGGTTGATGTGTTTTGTTTACAAGAAACAAAACTAGCAACCATTGACAACAGTACCTGGAGCTTTATTCGAGGAACCACCTATATGGAAAAAATAACCATCCCAGCTCGAGGCACATGCGGTGGATGTTGCATAGGCTGGAAGACAACAATGTTCCAGAAAACAGAAGATTTTATTGACACTTTCTCAGCGACAGTAATTTTGGAAAACAAAACCGATCACAACAAGTGGATGATCACTACAGTCTATGGACCCAATGAGAGTGATCAAAAGCAGGCCTTTTGGGAAGAATTGTGATCCATACGTAGAAGATGGCAAGGACCGTGGCTTATTGGAGGAGATTTCAATGCTATAAGATCCCAAATAGGTAGAAACAGAGGAAATGGAAATGCCCAAGAACAAAAAGCTTTTAACATCCTAATTAAGGAACTCCTTTTATACGACCCCCCACTTGCAGGACGGAAATTCACATGGACGAACGGAAGAGAATCTCCGACGATGATTCGACTGGACAGGTTTCTAATATCCCTTGAATGGATGGCAGCTTTCCCCCGAATATGGAAAATCGCGCTACCTCGCATCAGATCAGATCATGTACCCATTGCACTAGAATGTGGATACCATGAGCTCAAGAGCTACCCTTTTCGCTTCAACAGAAGCAGGGGGAAGATAACCGGCTTCTGGGAAACACTGAAGCACTAGTGAACACAGAACGACTTTTCTGGAAGCGGACCCTACAAATGGGCGAAAAAACTCACCCTAACCAGAAGGTGACCACACAGATGGAACAAAGAGAACCTGCAAGCCCAAAGACAAAGAAAGATGGAACTAATGAAGGACATCGAAGACTTGGATATACGGAGCGAACAACAACCTTTAACAACCACCGAGGAAGAACAACTACAAGCACAAAGAACTGAATATGACAACCTGATAAGAGTGGAGGAAGAACACTGGAGATAATGTTCTAGAATTACCTGGCTTAAGGAAGGGGATTGGAACACAAAGTTTTTTCATGCTATAGCTAACAGAAAAAAAAGAAACATTAACTGGATACACCACCTTGAAGAGGAAGGATGAACACTAACGGACCCGATAGACATCACAAGTAACAAACCACTACACCCAGATCTTCAGCACACAACGGATGAATAGATACTCCACTGACTGGACACATATGTACCCCACCACAAAACAAATGGATCGGACCCAACTGGAATGCCCATTCATTGAAACTGAGATACACACTGCTGCCCAAGAACTCAATGCAAACAAAGCGCTAGGTCCGGATGGGTTCCCCATGACCCTGTATCAATAGGGGTGGAACTTCATCAAGGAAGACATCCTCCAGATGTTCCAGGAAATGCACGATTGGCATGGCCAATCTAGAGATGATTAATTGGGTGCACATCCTCCTAATCCCGAAATCAGAGGAAGCATCCTCAATCGGCGAGTACCGCCCGATAAGCCTCCTAAATTTTGCAATAAAAATTATAACAAAGGTCCTAGCCAACCGCCTCCAATCGGTCATCTCAGGCCTAGTAAACGAGAACCAGATTGCCTTTATCAAAGGCAGATGCATCCACGACAGCATAGTAGCGGTGAAGGAGATCATTTATGGGATGAAAACAAAGGGAGGCGTAGTGATGAAGGTAGACTTTGAAAAAGCCTTTGACTCAGTAGACTGGGACATCCTCCTGGAAACACTCCAAGCACGAGGCTTTGGACAACGCTGGATAGGATGGATTAGAGCAGTCCTACATACATCAAAATCCAGCTTCCTAATTAATGGGACCCAAGAAGGATATATTAGACACAAACGGGGACTACGACAGGGAAATCCGCTCTCCCCTTTATTGGTCATCCTAGTAATAGATGTATTTACAATAATGATGACCAAGGCAGTGCAACATCGACTTTTTGAAGGATATAAAATAGGAACATGTGAGACGGAATAAATCCCGGCCTTGTTCTATGCAGATGACCTATTGATCCTCAACTCTAGAAGGGGGAGCGACTTCAGAACTCTGAAGCCCATCTTCTACCTGTTCGAGGGACTATCTGGCCTAAGAATAAACTACACCAAAAGCGCTATTATACCAGTTAGGGGAGAATCCACAAACGTAAGAATCAGAGCCGCGATAATGAACTGCCCAGTGAACCCCCTACCGATCAACTACCTAGGAATCCCCCTATCAGGAAGAAGACTCGGGAAGGAAGATTGGGAGAAACTTATCCAAAAGGTCCAAACCAAGCTGTAAATATGGAAAGGAAGACTCATGTCAAGGGGAGAACGCATCTCACTTCTTAACTCAGCACTATCATCAATACCTAACCATTAGATGACAATGTTCAAACTGCCTCACTAGGTAATACATCACATTGAAGGAATCCGAAGGGATTTTCTATGGAGAGGGGCCAACCCAGACTCCAAAGCATACCGCCTAGTACAATGGGATAGACTAACTAGACCCAAAGAACTAGGAGGATGGGGAATCCTCAACTTAAAAACCTTCAACGAGGTGCTACTCGGCAAGTGGTGGTGGAGACTACTAAGGGGCGAAGCTGGAACCTGTGGAAGGATCATCTCAGATACATACTTCCGGAACACACAGATAAACCCATTCAAAAAGGCACCCATGCGGGCATCCTATTTTTGGAATGGGATTATAAAGCAACAAGACAATACAATGGCTAACATTGTCACCAATCCAGGAAACGGAGACTCCACCAGGTTTTGGTTTGATAACTGGATTAATAGATGTGGCCAGCAGAGACTATGCCTTAACTCCACACCTTATGGATTAAAGCGGACCACACAATTGTGAAGGCACGACAACAACATCGGGGAGGGAGACCACTCCTAAGACCAGGTCCCCTGTCATAGGAAGCAACAGAACTAATATTCCACACAATGCAAGAGCATCTAAACCTTGATGATGAGACCCAAATGGACAGGAGAACATTGAGACTCACCTAGAACCAAACTTTCACGGTCAAATCACTGTACCAATTCAGAATAGATGGAGGAACCCGAAGCCACCTAACCGCATCCTTCTGGAAACAGGCCTCCCCCTGAAAGTTAAGCTCTTTGCCTGGCTTGCTTTGGAAGACAAGCTTCCTACGCTACAAAACCTGGCAAAAAGAAACTGGACGGGGGAAAGAATAAGATGCCACTTGTGCGATGACGAAGATGAAACTAAGGAGCATATTTTTCTACGATGTCAATACACCTGAAGTTATGGGCATTACAAGGTCACGGAGCAGGGGCAACCACACAAAGATACAAGATCTTTGGGGCCCCACCCCAGTCACCAAACAACTAACCAAAGATCTCTGCAAAGGATGGAACCTGCTCGTGCTGGCAGTGACCTGGAGTCTATGGGTAGAAAGGAATATGATGTGTTTCAAAGATAAACACCGTGTTTTCAAGAATTTGATCCGCCATGCGGACTTTCTATTCCTCTCTTGGCTTGACGGTGCACACGCCATGAGGCAAACACAACTAGAACCAATGAGTCACCTCATCAGACACAGCCTCACCCTCACACGGGCAGACGCCACACGGAGACCACCGGAGGAAGATTTCGAGGATAAGGAAAGCGGGGGACCCCATAACCCCACCCCCACGGGGGCAGATGTAACCAACTGATCCGTCAAAAGATCGATGTATTAACTATTACTTCTAAATAATCAAAGACTGTGGTTTATCAACTTTTTTCAAAAAAAAAAAAAACACTTCATTCCCCAGCATTTTAATTACTTTGTAAGTAAAATTATTTAATGTCATACTATTTTGGTTTAGTTTGAGTTTGTTTATTGTTTCTAATATGTTTTATTCTATTGCAACTAATTACTGGCAACAACACCTTTGAATAATTTCTAAATGCTTATTATTAACTATTACCATGAGTCTTGGCAAAGGTGTGCACTATTCAATTAAAACTAATTTAAATAAATTGGCATAATTCAGTCAGACCCAATTAAGTGACCTTATTATGTAAAATTAAAAAGCAAATTAATAATGCAAATATGATACGTCATATATATATATATATATATATATATATATATATATATATATATATAGGTGTTATTTACTATCCGATTACGGTGAACACCATACAAGTGAGGTCTTGTCCCATTTGATCACTTGGAGAGTGTTTTAAGGATTTCCTACCGTCACGGATGGAAAGATCATCGAAAAATAAACTAGTATGTCAATTTTAACGGTTCGTAATTTCAACCTTTAGAGTGAGAGAATCATCACCTAACCAAATTGTATAAAAATCAACATGCTAACTAATTTTTCGATGATCTTCCCATCTGTATGGTTGAAAATCCTTAAAACACTCTCCTGGATAGTAACTTCACCGATATATATATATATATATATATATATATATATATATATATAAATTTTTGTAGATATATGTATATAAAAACAAGTATATATATATATATATATATATATATATATATATATATATATATATATATATATATATATATATATTATAATATATATAATATATATATTTTATATATATTATATATATAAAAATAGTGTTAGGATTAGGCGGCCGCACTTGCGGCCGACCTCATCCTAACACTATATATATATATATATATATATATATATATATGAGGGCTAATATGATGAGGTCGGTTCGATCATTGTGCAGATCCGGCCGCCTCGCATTTCGGCCCTTGGAGCATGTTTGAAGGATTTCCAACCATACTGATGGGAAGATCATCAAAAAATAAGCTAGCATATCCATTTTTATACAATTTGGTGACCATTTTGTCCTCCCACTTAATGATTGGAATTCTGAATTGTTAAAATTTTTATAAAATAAGAACCTTTAAGTGGGAGGACCAAACGGTCACCAAATTGTATGAAAATGGAAATGCTAGCTTATTTTTCGATGATCTTCTCATCCGTACGGTTGGAAATCCTTCAAATATGCTCAAAGTGCCGAAATGTGTTGCGGCCTGATCTGCACAGTGATCCGACAGGCCTGACCATATCACGCCTAATATATATTGTTGGTGCGAAATTCGGATCAAACTCCAAATTCGACCGACATTTGAATTTGTATTTGAAAGGGAAAGGAGAAGAATTAGAAAATCAAGGAAAAGAACTCCAAAAAACAGAGAACACCCAAGAATTAACGTGGAAAACCCCAAAAATGGGGAAAAAAACCACGAGCCCCTCTCATGGAGGCGAAATCCACTACCTCTCCTTCAGATCTACAAAGTAAAGCTCCATTGATGAGCTCTTAAGAAAGAAAATGGAGGTGGAGAAGAAGGGGGAGAAGATGATGGGAGCTCATTTCTCCAGTGAGCAGGCCTTATGCCAACACTTCAATTTGTTCTTTCTGGGGAAAGGTGTATTTATAGGGTCTGGAGGCTGGGGTGAGGCTTGGGGAGCAAACCACTCAATTTGAGCACGTGGGTGCCAGCTTAGCACTCCAACTCAGCTAGTCCAGCTCAGCATCCTTCTAGATGCTTCTAGATTCCAGTGAAGCAACGGTCTAACTATCTCTGAATGGACAACTGGCCCGATTTCCCAAGAGCTAAGCTGGCCCGAGCTTACTAGAGGATTACGGGAAGACTCTCACGTGAGAGGCTGCAGGAGGAGGGGTTGCACTTGGGGCAAGTTGCTTTGGCAAAGGGTGATGAGGTGCTCGGGGAGGATCTCGGCATTTGGGGTATTTTCCGAGGTGGGAGGAGCTCGGCACCTTAGTAGGGAGGAGCTCGGCACTTTAGTATAAAGGAGCTCAACACCTTAGTAGGGAGGAGCTCGGCACCTTGGGTGGTGAGGGGTTTTGGGAGGTCTGTTGCGATGTCCCCATGTAGTTGATTGTTTGGGCGACTCCTTGACAATCTCAACCCTATCATATATATATATATATATATTCATGCTTGTAATACATGCTTTTTGTTTGAAAAATAATATATTATTAGTCTTTTATAATATGCTTTTTATATTTATTTTTTACTAAAATGACTAGAATTTTTCTATCTATTTGGTTCTTGGTAAATAAAATCAATTCAATCGGTTGGATTTAAATTTTCCATGATAAATTTTTTTTTTCACTTTGCAAATGATGATACAACCGAACCAACCACAAATGCAAGCTCCTATAGTTAGATCTTTATTAATTTCTTTCTTATAATTTATCCATTTCCTATGATATAAATTTTATGTGACTTCATGTATATGCAAACATTTTCTTTTTAAGAAATATGTAATAAAATGAGACAAACAACTTAATTTTCCTTGGTGCAAAAGAGCCTTGATTTTTACACGATGATATATCAAATAATCTTGTTATTGCAAGTCACTAATTAATTGTATTGTTTATCATTTATTTTGTTCCGTTGTTAATTTGTATTTTATCTATCACTTTATTGTTGAGGTTATGAATATTTTTGATAAATTAATAAATAAAATAAAAATTACTTTTCTATTGGAGATATAATATTGTCCAAGAAATAGTTTCATATAGTATATTGAAAGTTATTCTTCTTTTCCATACAAAATGTTAGTTTTCTTTTACATTAAAAAAATGTTTTCTTTAATAACCTAACCTAGATCTTCATGTCACCAACGAGTTTCATATCATCTAGGAATATTGATCTTTATGGTAAGTATCTAAATAAGGAAAGAAAGGAAACAAAAATCAAAAGATATGGATCTTAGTCAAGAGTGATAATAAGAAAATCAAAAAGCTCCAACAAGTTTCTTCACTGAAGAAGACTGACCGAACCGAATTACTCCATGATCATGAAGTAATTCGGTATCAAGTTCACTCTCTTTTCAAAATTCAACAGCATCAAATGTCTTTTCTAGGGCAAGCATCCAATACCTTGATAATAAACAAAATAATGAATACTTTGGATATTTTACTAGATTCTAAATTAGATTAAGGTTTTCATTGACCTCTGCCATTCTTGCTGCTGGTGGTGTAAATAATGCCATCTTATCTCATCTGCATTTGGTAAAAGAGATTCGCATGCATTTTACATCTAAATTAGATTGATATGGTGCATAAGGAGATGGATCATGAATAACCTTTTGGCCTAGCTAGCACCCTCTTTTTCTTTTACTGGTTGCTTCCTTCGCATATGATTTATCCACTTTTATTTAAAAAATAATTCTATGTATCCTTATAGAATTTCTGCTATTTTGTGTGGGTACACCTGCCTTAAACATCATTCAACTATTAACCTATGCCTTTATAATATACATATGTAAATATATATATAATGCTTCTTCAAATTATATACAAAGGGAAGCATCTAATATATATGGTGAAGGCACTAAGAATATTTAGGTTGAAAAAGGCTTTCATGGGGACTGTGGAATCAAGGGTAATCCAAACTCTCAGCATTGTTTAAGAAAAACACATGTCAAGCATCCCTTATGGTCCCTTCTCTCCTGTCCGTCATAATATTAATCACTTAACTTATAAGTTGGTCTGAGCATCTAAAGAACTGGTTCCGCAGGAAGGCCACATGTGAATATCAATTGGAAGTTTATACTTGGGCTCCTCTCAGAAACACATACAATATTCATTCACCCATGTTTCTTGGAAGCTTACCATTTGTCTCCACAGTCCACACAGTTGATCATCTGGTGATTTTATAATCTTCATACAGTCCACACATACAAGGGTTCAATGCAAAGACATTTAATCAAGAATCGGTGATTATATAATCTTCATGGAATCTAAGTACTAACCCTTGATGATACTTTTATTAACTAGTAAATATGACATAATTCGCAAAGGAAACTTACTCATATATATATATATTATGTGAAGGGAATTAATTCCATCAAACGCCTATTCAGGACTACCATAAGAGAAATTAATTAAAGTAACCAGAAAACAGCTTGCGCTAGTAAAAGATGTAGTAGCCCTTCTGCTATAATTAGTCTTGCTCACTGCTTTCATAACAATCCTTAATTGCTTGCAGCACTGCTTGTTTCATAACATGGCTATCCATGCTTGCCATCTTATTCTGCAAATATTCATGAATTTTGGTTAATTATTATTAACACTGGACGAGTGCATGAGTAAAAGCTAGCTTTTACTTTAACAACAACAATCACTTTGACAACTATGAATTCATGCATCCCTACATGTACTATAGAGATATATTGCTTTTGCTTACAACACAAAGATGACACAACCCTGATGTAAGCATCAGACTAGTCATACAGGCATGTACTGGCTGCATTGTATGGTTCTGGATATCCACCAGTTGATAGATAGTCTTATCTCCAAGAAACCAAATAATGTAATATACCAAGGTAGACATGCGACAAGGACATGATACATGATGTTTTTAATAACAAAACTACAATATATAGGACGTAAACATAATGCATGTATTCAAGTTCATGATGATAATTAACTTTCTCTTTTTTATTTTACTGATAAACATCTAAGGGTTAGTTTCATGCTCAGTTAATTAATTATGTAAATGTTAATAATTTGTCTTACTTCTCCAACTGCTTCAAGATGGAAGGTATCATCGCAGGAGACCCTAGCTTCGAGCACAGTGAGGCCCAATTCTTCGAAAGCTTCTAGAATGGAAACAAGTAAACCCGGGCAGCTCTTTTCGGATAATACATTGATCAAGAAGCCCTTGTTTAGGGTTTCAACATTGACCTGTTAAGATATTGGAGCTCATGTCATTGGTTTTGTATATATAATTGAAACAAAATCATTGAAATAAATTGAGTGATGATGATAGCTTCCAAATGTACCACAGGCATCGGAGTTTCTTCTTCTATTTGAGCAGATGTGATTTCTTGGTTTAGTCTTTCCACCTTTTGCTGCAACTCTTGAATATAATTTGAAGCGTCAGCAATGATTGACGCTTTATTTAGCTGATCGATTAAAGAAAAGAGAGGAGTTAAGGCAGTCCACTTAATTTATCAATGCTAACAACCAAATACCTTACTTTAAGATTTATAAAAGCATATCAAGATGAAGCCGGCCACTTGAATTAGATTTTCTATTTCAATCTCTGAAACTTAAACCAAATTGTTGCTCTGCCCTTCTAGTATTTATGATTAACAGTGTTCTGATGTCTCTTCATCAATGCAACAGATCATGGATGTATTTGCAAGAATCCATCCGTGACCTCCATAGTTAGGTCACCATTATTCTGAAGGACATCAATCAGAGTAACTTAGGATTCAATGACTACATGTTGGGTAGATGTACTGTTGAGAGATGGAACAATGAGATGAAGACTGAAATTTAAGATGGCGAAGGAGAAATATAATGACCATCAAATAAATAAAAAAAAGGTGGCCTATACATCTCTCTGTTTATACGAACATCATGAAAAGTACCAAAGAAGAAAAATATAGACTTCAAAGCCAATGAAATGAAAGTGTTTCAAAGGTCTAGCATAATTACTGCATGAGATTTTGTAACTGAACGAAGTAGCTGTAGCTTCTCGTGCAGAGCTGCTCCCTTGAGCTCCCTAGAAACCATCTCTTTCTCTCTCACTCTTAACCTCTTCTTCTCATTCATCAAGCACCTCAAGGGAGCTTCTTATAGAGAAGTGGGGAACCCCCAAATCTATATGAGTTACCTCAGTTTCCTCAAGAAAAACAATAGCTTCTGTTGGGATTGCCTACACTGCCCTCGGTCTTTCCTTGAATCCCATATAAGATGCACAAAATATGAATACTTTTCTACTTGGAGTAAAGCATAGAAGAGCTATAAAATGTTAGTAAAACATTGCTTCATTGTTATCATAGGGCATAATGAATGAAGATTTAAAGCAAAACAAGCCTAACTAAGTGTTTATATATAATAAGAAAAGAGGAGGGATGGGAGAGGAGAGTGTGGGGCAAGTAGGAGGAATCTGCTCGTGATCGGGGCGCCATCGAAAGCTGCGAAGGCGTCAAAACGAGAGAGTGTTGGCGTGGCGATGCAGAGAGAGAGAGAGAGAGAGAGAGAGAGAGAAGACGTAGTGTGGTTTTTGTTTGAAGGTGTGTGTGAGCTGTGAATGACTCCAAGTACTTCTCACGGGGTTTCTCCGTCACGTTTCTGTCCCACAGAGCCACACCCTAACCCTAATCCTGATAATAAGTGACTTATCTCACATATTATATATATATATATATATATATATATATAAATGTCTAAAAGAGAAATTGACAAACAAATTTAGATGATGCAAGAGAGATAATGTTGAAAATTGTACCTCCGAATTCACGTCGAGTTCACAAACTTGAGTGCTAATAGTCCTATTCTAATTATAATTAAATATAGGATTGGTTTAGAGATAGATGTTTAATATTCCTATTACATATATTATTGATTTAGAGATAGATGTTTAAATTCTATTCATATCAAAATAGGAGTTGTCTCTAGACGGCTATAAATAACACTCTAAATCATGAGTTCTCCTTGTTGTTGGTGAGGAGAGCTTAGCATCCACGATTTGCAATCAAGAGAAGGCTTAGCGAGATTTGGAGGAGACAACTTTGTACCGCACATTGGTTATAGTAGATTGATCCAGGCACCGCCGCTTGTAGACATAGGCAATTTGCCGAACCACATAAATCTGTTTGTCTTTCTCTCTCTTCTTTTTCTGTGATTGTTTGTTTTACTTTGATTACCCTATTGCATAATGGTGATTGGTAGATTAGAGATTTTTTATTACATATTTTTAGAGAATTGTTTGTTCTTGTTCATCTGTTTTTTTATAATTCTGTTTGTTGAACCAAATCCTTGAGGAAAGTCGAGGATTTTTGTATTACAAGTAGTATTAAAGCCAGGTTCAGACCTAGGGTTTCTTTGCAGAGCAAGAGTAATAATTTTTTGATTGATTGCAAAGATGTCAAAGACCGTTGGTTCTAAATCTTCGAAAAAGGTCATATCTAATAATACCAAGTTTGAAGTAGAGGATGCACTATCCAACAATTCTGCTCGGAAGCAGGACATATATGATACTAGAGATAGCCCATCCTTAGATGCTTTGACAATCGGGGAAAAACCTGAAAATAAGAAATTTGGAAGAAAGGGCAAGTCCATATCTAAATCAAGCGGTGCATCATCCAATAAGAAAATTGCAAAAGACCAATGTTTCTACTACACGACCAAAGGTCATTAGAAGAAGGATTGTCCGCATTGAAAGGGAAAGGTAAGAAACCACATAAGACCACAGCAATGCAGTCAGGTAGTGATGATTTAAACTTCAGTGCTTTCACCAGTGCAGCTTTTGTATGTAAGATGGATGAATGGATTTTTTACTCTGGGTGCTCATTTCATATGTGTCTACGCAGAGAGTAGTTTATCGTACTTGAGCTGGCATCCGATAGATTGGTATATATGGATTGATATATATTGTAGGACCAATGAGATTGGTACCATCTAGTTAAGGTTGCATAATGTCATAGTGAGGAACTTGAAAGAAGTTAGGTTTATTGCTTAAATGAAGACTAATCTCATCTCTTTGGGTGCTTTGGATGTTTTAGGATACATCATTACCCTCAAAGATTGCGGACTAAAGGTTTCTTTAGAAACTTGGTAGTGATGAAGGATATTAGGATGAAGAACCTATTCTTCTTATAGGGTTCCACAGAGAGTTAAGTCTCATGTGGAGACTTCTCCCATTACAACAGATGGTTCCGGCGAAGTGAATCACCTTCGAGTTTTGTGGGAGGTGGAGACTCCTCCAGTTGAAGAATCTGTTGCAGTGAACATGCCAATGGAGAAATCAGAAAGCTAGCACGTTACACAAACATGGTGGCTTATGCACTTCTAGTAACAAAAGATGACATCTTGGTGAATTTCAAAGAAGCAACCAAAAACTTTGAATGTGCATATCGGTAGGCAGCTATGGATGATGAGATGCATGCAGTCTCTCCACAAGAACAAGACATGGGACATAGTGAAGCTTACCAAGGGGAAGAAAGTAATTGGTTACGAATGGGTATACATAAAGAAAGAAGATCCTCATTCCAGAAGGGGTATGCGATACAAGGCGAGGTTGGTAGCCAAAGGATATGCAAAGAAGTAGGGCATTGATTATAATGAAGTCATTTCTCCAGTTGTGAAGCACTCTTCCATTTGTTTTTTGTTTGCCATGGTAGCACAGTCTAACTTGGAGCCAGCTCAGATGGATGTGAAAACCGTTTTCTTCCATGTTGACCTTGAATAGGAGATCTTTATTTCACAGCTAGCTAATTTCAAATTGGAAAGGAAGGAGGATCTAGTGTGTAGAATCAAGAAGTCTCTATATGGCCTGAAATAGTCTGCAAGACAATGGAATAAATGGTTAAATCCACTATTCGTCCATGTACTCTATGTGATTGTTCATTTCCATCCCTGTACTTTAAAAATATTTAATACAGTCCCTATTATTGATGTGGCAACATAGGTGGCATACTAATAAAAAACAACCTATTTTTCCTAATCTTTTCATTTACAGGTGGCCGCATTTTGTTGGCGTGGCGTGATAGATGGTCATATTTTGCTACATGGAGTAACATGTGGCCTATTTGCTAGCATGGACTGACAAGTGTCTTGCTGAGGTGGTACCTACTTGCCACATTAGCAAAAAAAAAAAAAAAATCCATTGAGAATTCAAGGCATGCTAATTGGGCATCTTGGCGTAGCATGCTGACATGGCATGATTTAAAAAAAAATCCAAAAAAGGTTTCCTATCATAACAAATTCACACACATTTTGCTGACATGATTGTACTTACTTACTAATGTGGCATATCATGTCAGCATGCCATACCAGCATGCCTTAAACTAATTATATTATTATTTTTTTAAAAAATTGCCACATCAGCATACCCAATTAGTATGGCTTGAATTCTCTCTAGAATATTTTGCTGATGTGGCGTGCTAACATGGCAACCACATCAATAAGTATTGCCATACCAGCATGCCTTAATTTTCTTTAATAATTTTTTTTTTTGCTAATATGGCATGCTTGAGTCACATCAGCAGCACACCTGTCACTCCATGTCAGCAAATACGGCTATCTATCACACCACGTCAACAAAATAAGGCCACCTATAAATGAAAAAAAAATTAGAAAAAATAGGTTGTATTTCATTCGTATGCCATATGTCTTTGCAGTTAGAGACATTGATTGTATTGAACAAAGTACGCATAAAAGTATGTACGAGGGGATCGTATTGAACATTTTAAATGATTTGACCAGTTTATACAAAAGCACCAATATAAAAGAAGTCACTTTGATCACTGTGTAACTTCAACAACTCAAGGATGGATTCTTTATCTATTCTCTCTTATACGAGGATGGTATCCTCATTGTAGCCAAATGAGATTAGTAAAGTGAAGCTCCTATTGAATGGAGAATATGAAATGAAGTACCTTTGAGAAGCAAAGAAGATACTTGGCATGGAAATTCAGCGAGACAGATTGAAAGGGACAGTGTGCTTATCCAAGAAAGACTATTTATAGAAGGTATTGTGGCACTTTGACATGGATGGAAACATAAAGGCCGTTAGTACGTCATTAATTAGCATCCCACTTCAAGCTTAGTGCAGCTTTGTCTCCAAGTATAGACGAGGAGAAGGAGTATATGTCTCATGTACTATACCAGAGTATCGGGAGCTTGATATATATTATGGTTTACATCCATGTACCGGGAAAACAACATTAGCAAGCTGTGATATGGATCCTTAGGTATATATATGGCACGGTGGATATACATTTACAGTTCACTAAGGATGTTAGTTGAGGACTACACCTGGTTAGATACGTGGATTCAAACCATGGAAGGGAGGTCAGCAACTAGTTATTTGTTTACACTTGCAGAAGTACTGGTGTGTTGGATGTCTATCTTGCAGGCTACAATCATATTATCTACTACTTAGGCGGAGTACATGGAAGCGGTAGAAGAAATTAAGGATGCCAATTGGTTACATGGACTGACAGACGACTTGGGAATAGATCAGGACCAAGTACATGTGATGTATGATAGCTAGAGCTTTATACACTTAGCAAAGAACCAAGTCTACCATAGTCGAACGAAGCACAATGACGTTCGTTTTCACTTTATGAGGAAAATTATTGAAGAATGCCATATTTCTCTCAGCAAGATTTGTACTTCAAACAATCCAACTGATATGTTGACAAGATTATCTCTGGGGTCAAGGTCCAACATTACTTAGACTTGATCCATTAATGTATGAAGCTTTGAAGAAGCTCTTGGAAGATGGTGGTGCAGGTTGGTGGACTATTTCACTTGCAAATCAAGATGAACATTGGGATACACTTTTGTAGATAAGAATTCTCGCTAAGGTGGAGAATTGTTGAAATTTGTCTCTGAATTCAGAACTAACTCAATGGCAGAATCTCTGCCAACAAGGGATCCTCCGAGTATACCACCGAGCTTGAGGATGCTGCCCGGAAGGCTATTGAGGACTTCCGGGGTTTAGACGAATTCAAGGAAGTTGCTAGGGACTTCCAGGGCTCGATATAGTCCTCATTTTTTGATCTTTTTGTACTTTATACTTTGTGTTTTTCCCTTTCCTTTTTTGCATATAAGTCATCATGTAAACAATTTGTCTATGAGAGATAACTTTTGTTACTTATTTGATGTTTGACTTGTATTCTTGCCTTGGCTTCTTGAATGCCTTGTGTAATTTAATCTTTGTCCCAAACTAAGATTGAGCTGAATAGATAAATCTAATCTTTTGACCTTTATGAGATGTCTTCAAACTCATAATTCCAAGGCATCCCTCATCATCATAAGGCATCCTTAACTCCAGCTATCTCCAACACTTATCTTCCCGAGTTCCCTTTCTCGATGTTCATTAAGGAGTATTCTTTACTAGCAGAAGAACCTATGATTCTGTTGATTTAGAGGCCAAGCATTTGAGAGAGCGGTTGAGACCAGACTCTTATGAAGGAAGTCAAGCGAGTAGAAATATATGGCCCCTCGAGGGACTTTGAATACGAGCTGACATGCTCGGCCCCGTGGGGGGACTTTGGTGACCGAGCCCTTGAGAGGGTGGCCTTTCAAAAAAGCCCAGATAGGTTGATGCCGAGGTCGAACCCTTAACAGGGTGGTCAAACCCTTAAGAAGGGGCTCTTTCGAAAAAGCTCGGTGGAGCCGAGGACGAGCCCTTAAGAGGGTGCGCTCTTACAAAAGAGCCCGATAAAGTCGTGTTCAAGTCCTTAAGACCACAATGGCTGGGTCGATAAAAGATGATCTCTTTGAAGAGAGGCTGAACCCTAGAGAGAACGCTTTGTGTAAGAGCAGTTTTGCATGCACTTTAAAGAGTGACCGGACCACAGAGTACATCATTATACATATTTTCATATCATATTTGCATGCACTGTGTCTATCTTTTTGCATGGGTTTCTCTATTTTTGTTCTTTGTTGGGTATTTTTTTATGATTGGACAAGTAAATAGGTACCCTGGAGAAAAGAAGCGAAACTGGAACAATTCGGAGTGCAAAGAGCCAGGAACACTTTATAGAGAGTGACCCGGCCTCCACACAGCCGTGTTAGTGGGTGTATCGATTCAAAAAGCGAAATTAAATTGATAAACTCCAAGATCGCGCCAACTTACTCACACACGGTAGTGTGTCAATTAACACAGCCGGCGTATGAAGCATGTGTGCAGTATGTGTATATCTCAGGACGAGCCGAAACCGCATCGATTTAATTCCAGATGATTCTATAGTTACAAATAGGGTCAACACAGCCCAGCTATGGTCGTGTGGCATAAAATTGATGTCCATAAAAGGGCGTCAGATCTAATTTGCAAGGGGACTTTTGGTTGATCAACTTTTGGCGATTCTTTGACCAACGACTAGGATTTCAATTGGAGATTGAAGGCAAGGAAGATATCGATCTGGGTAGTAGTTTACTATCTTTTATCATGTCTCATGCTTTAGATCTTGTTAGGGCTCTCTTTAGTATGAGAGGCTAAATCTCTTGTGGCGCCTCAGACTCTAGATCTCTAGGATGAAATTGTGATTGTTTCCTTTTCTTTAATACATAGGATTTTCTTTTCTATTGTTCTTGTGAATTGTCTATGAGTGCTTAATGCTTGTTGTTTGTTAGTGAGAAAGCGTCGATCACATAATTAGAGTTGCTTAATGCATGAAGCGAGATCTCAGTCAAGCTTGATCTAGTCATAGATAATAAGGGGTGTGCGCACGCCGAGAGATCGGGTATTTCACGGTGTTATAAGCAACATCAACATACTCTTCAAATTTGAGTAAAACCTAATAGTGGGAATCACAGAACCTACGCTAATTGTTAGCATAATGCAGTCGTACGACAAAGTTACTAGGGTTTGGTTGTCACGAGAGATCGGGGTCAAACTAATTTAGGATTTCTCACAGTCCAAGAATACACCAACTAGATAGCTTGTGTTAGGAAAACAGTCGAGTAAGGAATTCTTAGAGAGACAGAGATCCGGGGTGCCATGTCCTCTTGACTGATAACCCTAGATTTGCCAACTGTTAACTTTAGTTTAGTTCTTATTTAGATTACTTAGTTATAATCACAAAAACACCAAAAATATTTTAGGCTTGATAATAGAAGATGAATTAGTACCATCTCTGTTGTTCCCTGTGGATTCGATTATCCTACCCTTAGGGTACTTTACTACTTGAGAAGCCCCTTGCACTTGTGTGAGAGCATAACACATCAACACTCCTTGGTGTCATGACCTCGGTCTCGATGAAAGAGGCAGTACTTCTTGATGTTCTTCCAAGCTACCGAGTTCATCATTCCACGGGCCACGTCAAGATCTTCTAATCTTGGATTTGCATCAAAATATTTGCTCGGGTGGAGTTAAGAGGATCATAGCTTCAATATCTCATCGACTTGTCAATTCTACGGATTCTCGAGGCTACAGTCTCGGCTGCTTGGCCCGAGGTGGAGGTATCCAGCCTAGATTTGTTTCTCTTCTGGACCCTTATCATTTGGGCTCATCCTTCCATGTCCGTCTAGGCCCTTCTCGTTTGGAATCTTCATTCTATCCAGCCTGGATTTCCTCGACGTTGATATATTTTTCCTCCTTAGCAAGGAGGCTAGACAAGTCTTCCGGTTGCTTTTAACAGAGAGAGAAACGTAAGGCCAACACAAAGAGTCCTTCCATATGAGTGGCGACGGTGAAAGTCTGGTTGAGGTTAGCGATGTCCAACGTCTCCATGTTGAACTGGCGGATGTAGTCATGCAGGCTCTCTCCCACATGTTGCTTAATTCACATTAAGCTTGCTCAGCTCTTCCTTCGTCGTTTGCTGCTAATGAAGTAGCTAACAAAGAGACTAGTCAGCTCTCTAAAGGAAGAGATGGATTCTAAAGAGAGGTTGTTGAACCAAGTCTAGGCTACCCTATGTAGCATTGTTGGAAAGACCCGGTACATGAGTGCATTTGTGGTCTTGTGAATTAGCAACATAGTGCTGAAGGCTCCCTGATGGTTGGTTGGGTCTGAGATGCCATCGCAAGTTGGCATAGATGGCACACGGAAGCCTGCCGGGAGAGGCACTTCTAAGATCTCCTGGATATAAGGGGAGATTATTTGAGGCACATACCTCAGATACTCCCTCCTCTCCTATGAAGAAGTTCAATGTAAAGCCTTTGGAGGGGTCACGAGATGCTGCCGGACCAAAGGTAGCTCTGAACTATCTGTTGATGGAATCATCTTCTCCTTGCCTTCTCTTGGTCCTCCTTCTCATTAGGGCGTGTGAACGTCGAACCTCCGCCAAGCCTCTGAGGCCTCCAACGGAGCACTCAGTGGGGATGGAGTTTGTGAGATTTGGCGATCCACCGCCTAAAGAGCTTGGGTTAGAACATTAATCTTTGCTCAAGAGCCCGGTAACTCTTCTCTTGAGGATCTTTACCACAGGACTGGTTTGGAGGAGTTTCCGTAACTCCCTGCTCTCGGTTGAACCTGAAAACTCCATCACCTTCTTCCTCCGGTCCCTGGTTCTGCCTCATTCTTTTCATGGCTACACAACCTTTTGTATGGAGTCCCACAGACAACGTCAAACTGTTAGTGCAAAACTCGGTCTCTCCTAGGGATCAACACCACCAATCTTTGATCAACAGTTGAGATTTGTAGTTATGAGGGATACCGACGGTGACTGAAGAGAACGTCCGAGACTTCTTCGATCCGTCGGAGTCTTTGCCAGGGTGATCTTGCACAAGAAACAAGGTTGAGATGAGACAAGCCTTGTGCCCTGAGGTAGTTCCGATGCCCAAGTTATTGAGAACGAGATCTCTAGGGAGGATAAACCTGAGAGAGTTCAGATGTCAGATATCCTTTTCTTTGCCCTTCCTTCGTCTTATCTCTCATACTTGGGGTCGATTGGTGTCCCTTCGTTGTCAGAGATATTCTTTGCAGTACTTATCTCTTCCACCATACCTCTTTTTGTCATCTTAATTATCCCCTCCCTTGACTTCTATGACTCTCCTTTTGCCTAAGGGGGTGTCCGAACTAGGGATTTGTGCCATTTGTATGGACGTTTGGGATAGAGCCATATGTACACTCTAGATGAGGCCGTGTGTCTATCGAGATTTATCGATATCATATACAAATAAAGATTAACATCCCATCACTTACACCCTCTTCTCTCCTCTTTAGAAACATAGGAGTATTAGCTACTGCTATATATTCTTGAATATATGTTTGATAAGCAAGGTATCATATCATCAATTGTCATGTATAGGAAGTATAACTTATCTAAGCCTGTCATCACATTACCTGTCTTAAAAAGATCACAAGACTGAAACACCAGAGAGAGTGTGTGTCTGCAAGAGCTCTCGTGAGCAAGAGCTTTTTGCCGAAAGAAGTGATGATGACCAGTCGTGATCTCTTATGTGCGAGTGTAATACTGGGATTGGGTGTTCTTTGGGTCCGGTCTCTGTGGGACGGTGCCCTACGCTCTTGGGCGTTGTCCACATGCCACACGGACAAACCACGTACCAACCTATTACCACTCACATGTGTGCATCCTCCATAACCCTAATCATTGCAACCCAACAATGGAGCTAGCCATGCACACATCTCTCTTCTTGTCTCTAGACCAACCTTAACCCCTCTTTCTTGCATGCATGCCCTCTCTCAAGATATTTCAGGACACTCCTTACGTCACTCTCCGACTCGAACTTACTAGTTTCTATGTTTCTCTACTTCCCATTGGTGATAACCTTAGTTATAGATCCAGTCCTATATATATTAATGGATCTCTTATATATATATATCAGGTCCTTGTTATATTGCTTGCATGGTTAATTTATACATACTTGATATACTAATCAAACCTTTTCACATAGGTTTTTTTTTTTAAATGTTGAGGTAGCATATGAGTTTTAATAGATAGTGTAAAATATTGTGAACCAAATTAACAATGCTATCAAAACCCTAAACACATCATATTGTTTTATATGTAAGATCATCAGAGCAAAATGCTGCACAGCTATTTAATAAATAAAAAAAATTTGTTTTTAAATTTTTAATGAACAGCAGAGTTTGTGTTTGCATAGATTGATTAGATATCCTATCACATGCATACTTAAAAGTTTAAAACTAAAACAAAATGAAAGCAGATAGGCCAAAAGATGCCTCACGAGGAGAACATAACAGTTCCATCACACCTACCAAAACTTGGCACTATGTTTGGCTACTTCTTTTTCTCTAGTCATGGGTGGATCCAGTTGTGTGGAGCTCATGCTCATATTCTGAAATAATTCATTCTTGCCTCTACTCACTCTTGGACATGACTACAGTCTAGAGATTGGATAGATGCTAATATCTGAAAACAATGTGTGTGTGTGTTTATAAGTTTAATCAGAGTAGTGAAAGATGAGCTTCTCCTGTTCTAGAGATTGATTTACTATAAGCTCAATACAAGGAAGCTGAGTACATGTACATAGTTTATTAATCATGATTCATTAGTAGAATATATTAAAGGCAAAGCATGTGTTTAAGTGAGTCATTAGGTTAATAAGGGCATGGTTATAGTTGCCAAAAACTTTGGAGGGGCTTAAGAAGATTCTCATGAATGATTTGATTGTTGGTTTCACAGGTGTTGGGAATGATGAACTATTAAAATTTTAGGTGGTATTGCTTGCTGCAGCAAAACATTCTCTTTCTATCACCTATTCAACTGCAAACACAGAACCTTATATATATATTCTCCTACTCTTTTAATTCCTTCACTTGATCTGGAACAGTAAATACATGGGGCCTTGGCCTCCCTTATTGCTTTTTCAATCAATAGATATCTCAATAAAAAGAAGAAAAGTATAATTAGAAGAAGAGGATAAAAGAGAGAGGAGCTGGAAGGGCACCACCACCACACTTGTCAGGCTCTACGATGCTTGGCTGAATGTACTTAGACAACTCACTCGTGACCCTCTCTCCTGTTCACAATTGTTTTCTCTTAGAATGAAATTGAAAATCTAATGTTTATTTTTTGAATGGTTTCTTTTCATGCAATACACTCCATTGGAATTAATCCCTGCAATGGCATTATTGGTTGTGTGATTCCTTCTGATCCATTAGCAACACTAGAAATTAAAATGCTCTCATAATATATATAAGGCCTATATATCCCTTAAGGACTGACTGTTCTTGGATTCCTGTTACCTGTGATGTGCTATCAAAACTCACGTGAGGTGATCACTCGGGAAGGTACATTCACATGCAAATGTGACAATGGAAAAAACAATTGAATTTAAAGTGTAAAGTGGAAGGAAAGGAGAAGAGAGAAATATCTCTAGGTTAAAGATTAAAATAAATATACACAGATAATTTTTAGAGCAGCCCGGTGCTACAAATCTCTGGCATTATGCAGGGTTCCTGTCTCCGTAATATTTTTTTTTTGTTTGTATGGGAGGAAAAGAGGGGGGGAGTATGATACTATTGTAGTCAACTATACCGAATTTTTTATTAGAGTACATTACTTCACTATGGGCGGATAGCGGGGATCGAACCCGCATTTCTCCTTGGCAAAGAGAAATTTTACCATTCGACCATATCCACACTTTATTCGCTTTCTAATACGCCGCGATATGTCCACGCATATATGATATCATATATGCGTCTGGATCATATTTGTGCAGGACCAGATACTATAGATAAGCCGGTGGCTCTTTCCATTGTTCAAGCAAGATTGGTTGGATTAGCCCACTTTTCCGTAGGTTATATATTTACTTATGCAGCTTTCTTGATTGCCTCTACATCTGGAAAATTTGGTTAGTACCACTCGGCTCTATTGTACGCAACTTTATCCTATTTTTTTTATAAGAGGTTGTTGACACAGATAATTTGTAATGCAAAGAATAGTACATGCTAGGGTGACTTTGTGAGAAAGTGCATGAGCACCAAAGAAAATTTTTGTAGGATTCTATGGCCTTCATTGCTTCACAAAAATATGTTGAGAATGAATCCAAAGCCAATGTGGCTCAGTCAGACATGAAGTAAAGACACCACGTTTGGATGAGAAGCAGTCAACTTATCTTATCAGTATTAGTTAGACAGTTAGTATTTAGTGGAGCTTTAATAGCAACGTGATGTTGCACGTTATCCCTCTCTTTAGTATTAGATAGAACTATGATACTATTGTAGTACCGAATTTTTTATTAGAGTACATTACTTCACTATGGGCGGATAGCGGGGATCGAACCCACATTTCTCCTTGGCAAAGAGAAATTTTACCATTCGACCATATCCACACTTTATTCGTTTCTAATACGCACGCATATGTCCACGCATATATGATATATCATATATGCGTCTGGATCATATTTGTGCAGGACCAGATACTATAGATAAGCCGGTGGCTCTTTCCATTGTTCAAGCAAGATTGGTTGGATTAGCCCACTTTTCCGTAGGTTATATATTTACTTATGCAGCTTTCTTGATTGCCTCTACATCTGGAAAATTTGGTTAGTACCACTCGGCTCTATTGTACGCAACTTTATCCTATTTTTTTTTATAAGAGGTTGTTGACACAGATAATTTGTAATGCAAAGAATAGTACATGCTAGGGTGACTTTGTGAGAAAGTGCATGAGCACCAAAGAAAATTTTTGTAGGATTCTATGGCCTTCATTGCTTCACAAAAATATGTTGAGAATGAATCCAAAGCCAATGTGGCTCAGTCAGACATGAAGTAAAGACACCACGTTTGGATGAGAAGTACCAACTTATCTTATCGGTATTAGTTAGGCAGGTTAGTATTTAGTGGAGCTTTAATAGCAACGTGATGTTGCACGCTATCCCTCTCTTTATGTTTTTATTTAAAGCCTTGTCATTTAGCCGTAAGAATGGTCTTCTTTTCTCTTTAATGAAATCTAGCTTGTTCTTCCATAACACACCGGTGCTTCTCTTGCATTCTTCCAACCATTAATCACCTCTCTTCCTGCTCGCAACCAAAATTCCAACATTTTCCGTATCGAGCTGTGTTAATGGCGTCCAACGGAGCTGCAGTTCAGATATCATCTCCTTCAGCACCTATCTTCACCGTGAAGGCTATGAGTATTGGAGCTTGATGATGAAGACGCCGTTCCTTTCTCAAGATCTTTGGGAGCTTGTGGAATCGCTACTCCACGATGGAGATGAAGTTAGAGTCAAAGAAAACAGGAAGAGAGATTCCAAGGCTCTCTTCCTCATCCAATCTGCCATGCATGCAAGTATACTTCCTCGAATTGCATTTTGCAACTACGTCCAAGCAAGCCCGGTCTATCCTTGACCGATTACTGTGGTTCCTCCAAAGTGAGGACAAGAAAGCTTCAACATCTAAAAAGGGAGTTTGAGACACTCCAGATGAAAGCTAGTGAAGATATTCAAGCATATCTCACAAGAGTCATGGGCATTGTTCATCGATGAGAGTCTATGGAGACTCCATCACAAATCGAGGAAGTTGCCGCAAAGTTTTGAGGAGCCTGCATCCCAGATTCAACCATATCGTGGCTGCAATCAAGAGGCGAGAGACGACCACCTTTGTCCATAGAAGAGCTCGGTGGCTCCCTTGAAGTCACATGAAGATATGCTCAATAGATCTCTTGATCTATTTGAGCCAAAGGCCTTTCAAACCGCAGGAGAGGCCTCCAAAGGTGAAGAAATCGCATGTTAATCGAGGGCGTAAATTCCTTCAGAGGTAGAGGAAGAGGACGAGGCCGAGGTAGAAGCCCAGGTAGAGGTTGGCAATCACACAATGATCAGAAGCAATCCAAAGGCTACATCCAATGCCACAATTGCAAACGATATGGACATGTCAAGGCTGAATGTTGGTTCAAGGAGAAAGAAGCCAACATTGCAGAAGCTCCCGATGAAGAACCAAGCAATCTCTTCATGACACAAGCTGATTCCTTTCAAGTTCAAAGCTCAATTTGGGTGGTGGATAGTGGTACATTTCCAAACCACATGACAGTATGAAGGAACTTTTCACAGATTTGGATGAATCACAAAGAAACTGTGAGGCTTGGAGACAATAAGGAGGTTGAGGTTGAAGGGAAAGGCACAGTGGCTATCAAGGCGGATAATGGCAAGGTAAAACTTCTCCAAAATGTGCAATACGTTCCCAAATTAGCTCACAACCTCTTGAGTGTAGGTCAACTATTATCCTGAGGTTACTCGGTCCTATTTGACAATGAAACATGTCAAATTAGAGATCGTAAATCAGGCCATCTTCTTTGCAAACATTCAAATGACCAAGAACAGATGTTCCCTCTTGAAGTCTCAAGCATGGAACATCTTGGCCTTGTGGTGAGTGACCGCAGCAGCCTCTACTCTATGGCATTTGAGGTATGGTCACCTACATACTCAAGGATTGAAAGTCTTGAATCGTAAGAAGATGGTGCAAGGCCTTCCATTGATCACAGAGGTGGAATTCTCGCTAGAGCCGTGTTCTAGGCAAGCAGCGATTCAGAAAAGCCTTTTCATTCAGGGAGGAGCTTGGAGAGCATCAACACCATTAGAACTTGTCCATGCCGATCTCTGTGGACCAATGCGCAGACCTTATCCTTGGGAGGTAATAGCTACTTTCTTCTCTTCATCGACGATTACACCGGGATGAACTGGGTGTATTTTCTAAAGTTTAAGTCTCAAGCATATGATCAATTCAAGTGTTTCAAAACCTTGGTGGAGAAACAAAGTGGCTACTCACTCAAATGCACAGCGGACTGACCATGGAGGGAGTTCTTATCCAAAGAATTCTCGCAGTTACGTGATATGAATGGTATTAGAAGAGAGCTTTCGGCACCATATACTCCTCAGTGAGCGAATTGGTGGAGAGGAAGAACGGGGACAGCCGTTGAGATGGCAAGAAGCTTGCTTTCGAGAGAGGAGGACTTCCAAATACATTCTGGGAGAAGTCTGGCCACTGCAGTGTATTTCTTGAACCTTTCTCCTACTAAGGTTGTCTTCAATCAGACTCCTCAAGAAGCACAGGAGCCAAAGAAAACCTTGATGCAAGTCATTTACGAAGTCTTTGGGTGTGTTGCTTACTCTTTGACTCCTCTCAACATCATCGTAAATTAGACAAAGAAATCGCTTAAATGCATTCTTATAGGATATAGCACCCAGTCTAAAGCCTATAAGTTATATGATCCCATCTCTTCTAAAGTCATTGTTAGTAGAAATGTGGTTTTAATGAGCATGATAGATGGGATTGGAGTCATTCCACTGAAGTTTCAGCATTGAAGATACCACTACTTACAAATCAAGATACATCAACATCAAGCAATGGAAGCAAAGACAACCTGGAGGTGCAATCAATCAAGACAGAGAACTTAATTCACCGGAAGGAGCCTCAAATTCACCACTTTCCTCAAGTCCAACAAAGACTGCAGAATCTCAAAGATTCATCTCAACATTCATCCATAAGAACTCAATCCACGGATGTGATGCCAACCGAAAAGTCGGATCCTTATGAGATTTATGAGAGTTGCACCTTTGCACTCTCTATTTCTGATCCTATCTCCTATGATGATGCACCGGTCAAGAAGCATGGAGGCAGGCTATGCAGGATGAGCTTTCAGCAATCCAACGCAACAATACACGGTATCTTATTGAGTTACCAACCGACAAGCAAGCCGTGAGTCTCAAGTGGGTATTTAAGACTAAATATGGTCCGGATGGGAAGGTTCAAAGACACAAAGCACGGCTTGTAGCAAGGGATTCAAACAAGAGCACGGGTAGATTATGAAGAAACTTTCTCACACTGTGAGCTCGATTTGAGATCGTGAGAATCTTCATTGCTCTTGCACTCAACAGAAATGGCCAGTCTTTCAACTCGGCGTGAAGTCACTTTCCTCAACGGTGATCTTCAAGAGGAAGTGTATGTGAGTCAACCACCGTGTTTCATCTCTCATTGGGAATGAGAACAAAGTATACTGCATTGAGGAAGGCATTATATGGCTTGAAAGCGGGCTCCCGAGGCACAGTGCACAAAAGGTTGATCCCGATTACTTCATTAGCCAAGGCTTCGATAGGTGTGAGAGCGAGCCCACCTTATACAAGAAGAAGCAAGGAGATCATCTACTATTAGTGTGTCTTTATGTAGATGATATCATCTACATGGGATCCTCAATGCAACTAGTTGAAGAATTCAAATCTCAGATGATGCATTCATTTGAAATGTCAGACCTTGGGCTCTTATAGTACTTCCTCGGATTGGAAGTCAAGCAAGATGATAGTGGCATCTTCATTTCTCAAAGAAATTATGCAAGGAACCTACTCAAAAGGTTCAACATGCTTGAATGCAATGAGACAACTACTCTAATGAACACTGGAGAGAAGCTGCAGTTGAATGACAGTTCAGGTGATGCAGATGCACAATTGTATCGAAGGCTCATTGGAGGACTCATGTATCTGACTAACACTCGACCTGATATAGCATACTCAGTGGGAGTCACTTCAAGGTTCATGCAACAGCCATCAAAACAACATCTTGGAGCTAGAGGGGGGCACGGGCCGGGTCCGGCCCGGAACCGGCCCGGGAAAACCCGCCGGGTCAACTGACCCGGCGGGCCGAATCAGAACCAGAACCGCCCGCTACAAGATGGCGGGCGATTCACGGGTCCATTTGTTTGACTCACAGCGGCGGCGGGTCAACCCGGCCGCCATCTACAGTTTGGACCCGGCTCAACCTCACGGTCACCGGGTTGAACCGTGGCTCATTGTCTTTTTATTAAAAATTAAAAAAAACAATTGTAGCCGCTATCGGCCGCCACCAACGGCTACAATGTGAGATGTAGAGACAGAGCTGCCTCTCTGCATCTCACACCACACTCAACCAACGGCTACACGTACCGCTGGTTTTTTTTTTTTTTTAATTCTTTTAATTATATTAAACTCTATATATAGTTATAGTATACTCCTCTTCCTCTCCTTCTTCAATTTCACTCTTCAATCTCATATTCTCACATCAAACTCTATTCTCTCTTAATTTTTATATTTCTCTCAAGTCTCAAGGCTCTCAACAAGGCTCTCAACAATTCCCTTCATTGGATCGGGGTTCGGCACTTCGGCTTACTCAAGAGAAATGGCATCACGTGGTGGTGGAAGCTTCGAGGGAAAAGGCATTGTCGGTTCGGCCTCCTTGCCTACTCAAGAGAGCAATGAATGGCAAGAAGAGTACGAAGGTGTAGCCGATGCAATCGGCACCGCCCATCATGGCGCCCTCAGAAACTGGAGGAGGAACAAATCCCACTTCGGAAACAACTACAAAATCCGATATTTTTAAAGTACATTTTACAAAAGTGTATGACAATGATGGCAACGTAACACATGCTAAGTGTAAGTATTGTACTTCCGAATTTAAGCATAGCAAAGGAGGAGGGTATGGCACATTTGCTAGACATATGGAGAAGAAGCATCCGGACAAAGTAGGAAATCCTAGAAATCAATCTCAAATTCGATTCGCCGTAGACGAAGGTATGGGTTCCCACTCTTCTTTATTTACATTTTCTCAACCGAGATATAGGGATAAAATCGCGGAGACGATTTCTGTGGAGCACTTGCCATTCAACTTTGCGGAGCGTTGCCAAGTGCAAGAGTGCATCAATGAGACGTTGCAACCGGCATGTAAAAAGGTCTCAAGGAGGGCGATTCAAAGAACGATCTTCAAACAATACAAACATGGAAAAGAAAATCTTTGTGAGTATTTTCGCTCTTGTACCTCCTCTGTTTCTTTATGTTCTGATATATGGACCGATGTATTCCATGAAAATTCTTTTTATGGGTATTACGGCACATTGGATTGATGACTTCGTGGAATATCCAAAAGCGAGTCATTGCTTTTAGGGTATTCAACGAGTCTCATACACGCCCGATAATATTTATAGGATGATTCGTGGGATCATCGAAGAATATGGTTTGAGTTTTAGAATTTTTTCAATTTCATTTGATAATGCCTCTGCTAATACGGCCTCGATTAGACCTTTGGAAGAATATTTGAAGCCTTCATGCGGGGGCAAATATTTTCATATTAGATGTGCTTGTCATGTATTGAACTTATGTGTACAAACCAGATTAGAGTCACTAAAACAATTTGTAGGACCAATTAGGGATATAGTATCATATATAGGAAGGAACATGACATTGATGAAACAATGGGGTCGTTATTGTAAAGAAAATAACATGAGGCCTACAAAATTCCCAAAAGACGTTAAAACTAGATGGAACTCTACCTATAGGCTTCTTAATGCGACATTTCCTTATAAGACATTGTTGACTGCTTTTGTTAATGAAGCTTTGCCTAATTTTAGTTTATTTGAATACCAATGGAATATTGCTACTAGAGTTATGGAATTGCTTTCTGTGTTTAATACATGTACAAATTTGTTTTCTAAAGTTTATTTTCCCACCGCATTTATTCTTGTATGGTGCTTTGTTGATATTCTTAACAAATGTGGAACTTTAGATTAGATGCTCAATTAGTTACGGGCCTTCTAGAGATGAAGGCAAAGTGGTTAAGCTATTATAGAGATATACCTCCTATTGCTTTAGTTGCATTTGCTTTAGATCCTAGGCAAAAATTAGAAGGTTTAAATGCATATTTAGAAGCTTATTACAAGTTCTTAGGGTTTAATGGAGGTCAAGATAGTCAACAATGGGTCATGAGTGAGTTAGACTCTCAATGGTATGGACCGCTTCCGGCTTTTTACGGATGTTAGTGTAATTGTTAGTGAAGTTAAGTTACAACTCGTTGAACTGTATGAGAGCTACTGCTCACGTTATAGTCATATAGTTCCACAGGTTGTAATTGAGGCGGTAGGACAGTCTAGCGATGGTGGGGAGATTCATTTCGACAAAGGCAAGCTAAGAAGAAGCCTAGGGGTTCTCAATACACGTGAGGTCGACACAGCATTTGAATACCACCTTCCGGTTCTCACGAGGACGTGAATGTAGACATGACTTTTGATATTCTTCATTGGTGGCAAGGTAATGGAAATCCGTATCCTATTCTTTCATTACTTGTAAAGGATATTTTTGGCGTGCCCTATGTCTACTGAGCGCGTGCGAAGCGACTTTCGGTGCAAGTGGAAACATCTTTGGATTCAACACGCTCACAGCTTGTCACCACCAAACATTGAAATTCAAGTTTGCAGAGATGATTGGAAGCGCTGCATAACGACGACAACAAGAAGCAGAGTCAAGTCCGTAAGCGGTGACTTCTTCTTCATAACACATGATGAGCACAACAACGGCCCCGATACCGAAAGCAAGAGCTTAACTCCGACGCCATGAATAGGTAAGTGGGTGACAACTCATTCAGCTTTAAGGTAAGAGAACTACGTCGGCTTTGATTCCTCTTACACCCAAGAGGATATCGTAGGCAACTTAATTGATAGGTAAACGAATTAAGTGCAAGCCGTAATTATAATGTCATAGTTTTTTACATTTTTTTCCATTTTGCATTCTATTTCTATATATCATAATATCATTAAATTACATTTTTGATAATTTTCAAATTATATTTTATTTTTTCAAAAATTGAAAACCATAATATTATGAACAACTATGAATCTATGATACCATGAGTCTATGATATATAGTATGAATCTATGATTATCATATATCATAGTTTTCAAAAAAAATTTACATTTTCTTATTCTATTTCTAATTTCTATACATAAAAGCATAGGTTTGTTTTTTTTTTCATTTTTTCACATTTTTAAATATATATTATACAATATACAATTTAGAATCTTAGATGTTATTATGAATTTTATAGTTTTCGAATTTCTATACATAAAAGCATAGCTTTGTTTTTTTTTTTTTCATTTTTTCATATTTTTAAATATATATTTAATTATACAATTTAGATTTTATTATGAATTTTATAGTTTTCAATGTTTTACATTTTTTTCTCATTATATTTTTATATCAAAATATCATAGTTTTTTTTTAAACATTTTTTTCACCTTTTTTGCTATTTTTTTCAATTTTTATTGTATTTTATATTTTAAATAATTTTAAAAAAATTAAAAATAAAACCGGCCGGGTTAATCCGGCGGGTTGGGCCCGGCCGCCGTTCTCTCATCAGGGCTTGGGCGATTCTGTCACCCGAGGGTGACAGGTGACCAGCGGCCGGCCGGCCGATCAACCCGCCAGCCGGGGTTGCCCTATGGCCCGGGCCGGTTCCGGGTCCGCGATTTGGCCGGCCGGAATCGGGTCGGGCCACGCCGGCCCGATTAACCGCCCGTGCCCATGTCTACTTGGAGTCGCTAAAGAATACTCGAGATACATTGTCACTATGATTATGGCCTTCATTACACGTAAAAGAATTCAAGTTATGTGGTTACTCGATAGCGATTGGGACAAGGTGTTCTATCGAGGATAGGAAGAGCACCTCGTGATCTGCCTTCACACCGGGTCCGCTGCTACACCGAGTTCAAAGAAGCGTGAGATCATAGCATTGTCAACAACCGGTCGAATACATATCGGCCACTACCTCCGCTTGTCAAGCAATGGCTGCGAAGGTCAATTATCAAACATAGGCTATGATCGAATGAGGCAATCAACTTTTGACTGGATAACAGACGGCCATTGCATTAGCCAAGAATCCTATTCTCAAGACGGAGAATGAAGCATATCGACATTCGATTCCACTATATACGAAGTCTAGCTGCAGATGGATCTATTGTACTGAAGTTTTGCAGAACTGAAGATCAGCTTGCTGATATCTTTACAAAGGCTCTATCAGCACAAAAGTTCAGTTATTTCAGAAACAAGCTGGGTGTTTACAGCTTTGAATTCAGAGAGGGTGTTGAGAATGAATCCAAAGCCAATGTGGCTCAGTCAGACATGAAGTAAAGACACCACGTTTGGATGAGAAGCAGTCAACTTATCTTATCAGTATTAGTTAGACAGTTAGTATTTAGTGGAGCTTTAATAGCAACGTGATGTTGCACGTTATCCCTCTCTTTATGTTTTTATTTAAAGCCTTGTCATTTAGCTGTAAGAATGGTCTTCTTTTCTCTTTAATGAAATCTAGCTTGTTCTTCTGATAACACACCTGGTGCTTCTCTTGCATTCTTCCAACCATTAATCACCTCTCTTCCTGTTCTGCAACCAAAATTCCAACAAAATATGCACTGTTGTCTTTGGCTTTCGAGGAAAGAATTGCAAGACATACGGCAATGAAAGCGAGATAGCAATGGCGACACTTCAAAACCCTTTTAACAGCATTGCATACATAATGTTAGAATTTTTCTGCTTTCATAAACTTCATCCATCAATTCAACAGTTCGTCATAATAAAATATCTTCTCTCATGTATAGCATTTTCCTGATAAGTGACAGTGGTAGGATATGCTTCACTGTTTTTCTTCAGGCTATGAATCCAAGTGAAAATTTAGGTTTCTTCAGAAATAATGTTAATTAATATATGTATTTGATTTTTTTAAGGTATAATGAACCACTTTAAAAAAAAAAATAGAAATAAAAACCCTTTTGCACTAGGTTAGGGATTTGATCCTATTTGAGTGCATATATGTTTGTTAGCTTGTACATAATTACTCATTTTTGGATGGGGATCTCCATGGACGTAGATTTACAAGGATATAAGTTTTTATTTGTATGTTTGATTGTATTTGGTTGGAGGGATAAAAAAATGAGTAATGTGAAAATTTTTAGTATTGGGATTTGTGGTTTTCTTAATACAATAAATTATATTAATTATTAATGATGTCATAATGAAAAATATATTATTAATATAATTATTAATATTAATCAACTTTTAAAATATAATATTATTGGTTTATCCATATTGTATTATATGATATAATTTAAAATGCTTAATTAGGTAAATTAATATAACTAAGTAATATTAAATATTATTTAGTTTAATAAATATATTTCATATTATCATATGGTAAATAATATAAACATAAAAGATTAAAAAATTTAATAAGGCATTGTTTGGTTACAAAATAAAAAATTATATATGGCATAATTTTAAAGGTTAAAGCCATTTTTGGTCTCTAGAAAGAGGTCAATTGTTTATTTCCATCCTAAATTTCAAAAGTTGTTCAATACAATCCCTGAATTTTGAGAATTCTGTCACATTTGGTCCCTAACGTCGATGTGGCGCTGACGTGGCATACGAATGAAATATATGCTGTTTATTTATTTTTTATTTTATAGGTGGCCTTATTTTGATGACGTGGCGGCCCAGCTAGACTGCTGACGTGGCATGCCATGTGGCGAAAAAATTTAATTATTTTATTTTATTTTTATTTTTATTTTTTTATCATTTTTTTTTATTTTTTGAAGAAATAAAAAAATAAAGATAAAAGATAAAAATAAAAAAAATTAAAATTAAAATTAAAAAATTAAATAAAAATTAAAAAATTAAAAATTAATTAAAAAAATTTGCCACGTGGCATGCCACGTCAGCAGTCCATCTGGCCCGCTACGTCATCAAAATACTACCACCTGTAAAATAAAAAATAAATAAATAAATACATGTATTTTATTCGTATGCCACGTCAGCGCCACATCAGCGTCAGGGATCAAATGTGACAAAATACTCAAAATACAGGGACTGTATTGAACAACTTTTGAAATTTAGGATGGAAATAAACATTGGACCACTTTCCACGGACCAAAAATGGCTTTAACCCTAATTTTAATTATGTAGGAAGTGAAGATGATTATTACAGAAATTCTGACATATTTTATTATTATAGAATGAGTGTTTGGCTAGCATAATAAAAAATTATTAAATAAATTATTACACTATCAACTCCATGAATCTAGGTTAAAAAACTAAAGAAATTCAATGAAATAGATAGTGAGAGAGATCGAGAGGAGGGGCGGGGGGGTTACCAGATCTCCAAGAGTGAAGACGACAATACGAGCAATGAATAGCGGAAGAAGATAGTGACCGGAGGTGAGGCTGCTCGGCGAGAGTGATCGGCAGGAAGGGGGCGAGAGAGGCAGCGAGAGAGAGACCGAATAGAGAAGAGGAGAGAAGGTTGCGATTTTCACAATGAGAAATAATTCACTCTTAGTGGAATATTTTTTTATGCTATAATCCCTATGTTATGGCATGATTCCATACCTTTAAATAACCAACCCAAACACCCATTATGACATAATATACGGATTATGCCATAATTTTTGGCTACCCAATCAGACCCTTATTAATTTAATAATTAATAATAACGCTTATTTTTAAATTATATAGAGTCAAAATCATAATGTTAATAAAGTATTAATAAGTTTGGATGATAGAGATTGTTTAATCTCTCAAATCATTTTTTAATAATTAATAAATAATATTTAATTAAATAATTTAATGATTAATAATATATATTTTTAAACTAACTAGAAGGGATAAGGAGGTGGATGATGACTTATGACAAATTCGGCCAATGTCCACATCTATGACATGAGAGATGTAGATATCCCGGGATATCCCCATCAGTTTTTTAAAAGCACAAACAAACATAAAACGTAAGAAGAGAAGAATGTAGAGTTTTTCATCCATTTTTCATCCCTCAAAACAAACAACCACTTCATAAAAAAAGGGAAACCATAAAATTTATGAAATCGATGTTCCAAGTATGACGCCGGGCAGGGTAGTGATTAACCTGCGGGCAGTGGTAAACAGGGGGGATTGATAGAAGAGCAAGAAAAAGGGAGGACAAACAGAGAAGAATAGTCTCTGAAAGGAAAAAAACTCAATAATCAATGAATAAAATTCAACCCACAAGCCGGGTTTAAATAGCTAAAAAACTAACCTAGATAACCTAGAAATTCTATCTTTTTATCCAAATTTGCTCAAATCGGCAAATTTTGGTCCAATAGAAAAACTTATCTAATTCTAAAATAACTAAACAAAACAGATAACTCCTAAAAATCCGAGTTTAAATCGGATTCATATCCTATCCTAAATTGGCATACGAAGTATTGCCAAAAATGGAAAAAAAAACACCGAGAAACGAAGAAACGACTGGGAAAACAGTGGAATTTGAGGGTGAAGGAAGGGTCCATCGAGCAAAGCTGATGGACCCCACGTGCGCGTCGAGACGAGCTTTCCGAAGTTATGGCCAAAATACCGAAACGTGTCCAAAGTGCTCCCCAACTCCGGACTTGGCTCGATCACCTTCCGTCTTTACGTCTGTCCACCAAGTTGTGGTATGCCAAAGTTCTAATGGTGCAATCAGACAGCTCGGCATCGTCTGACTCGGGCTCTCCTGCATTAGCCTCCCCGGGTTGGAAAGAACTCGCCCTCGAGTTCGTAATAGGATCAGTCGACTCCACAAAACAAGGGCTCCGATACTTCACATTGAAGATGTCAAAGGTAACTGGGAAGGCGCAAACGGTATGCATTGTCATTGATCTTCTGCAGCACTTCACAGGGTCCGATCTTTCGTTCCTTCAGCTTGTTATACTCACCCACAGGGAAGCGATTTTGAGTGAGGACAACCCATACAAAGTCTCCCTCATCGAACAGCACCTGACGCCGCCGTTTGTCTACATTCATCTTGTACTTGGTATTATTCTCTTGAATAGTTGACTTGACCTGCTCATGAATAACCCAAAGGTGCTCAGCCATCTCATTAGCTCGGGGGTGAACACAACCAATCCGTGGGATGGGGGTGAGATCAAGTACTCCTGATGGGTTCCGCCCATAGACAACCTCGAATGGGCTCAAGCCGGTAGTCCGATTCTTTGATCTATTATAGGCGAATTCAGCTTGAGGTAGTGGCAAATCCCACTACTTCGGTTTAGTTCCAGCTAAACTCCTCAATAGGTTGCCCAAACTCCGGTTCACCACTTCAGTCTGGCCATCTATCTGGGGGTGATATGCACTGCTAAAGTTCAATTGCATCCCCAATTTTCCCCACAAGCTTCTCCAGAAGAGGCTAACGAACTTGGTGTCACGATCGGATGTGATGGAGCGAGGGACACCATGCAAGCGAACAACCTCTTGAAAGTAAAGATGTGCGTACGCTGGTAGCATCCATAGTCTTCCTCGACAAGCTACAAAATGGGTCATCTTGGAAAATCATCACAACCACCACCATGATAGAGTCCGAGGCCCACCGGGTACGAGGAAGGCCTGTAACAAAATCCATACCGACGCTGCCAAGGGGCTTCAGGGACTGGCAAGGGAGTGTACAGGCCTGCGTTGGTGAGAACTTCTTTGGCCCGCACACACAAAGCAGCGCTCCATAAAGTGTGCCACGTCACTAGACAACTTCGGCCAATAAAAGTCTCAAGTAGCTATGAGGGCGAGGGTCTTATCACGACCAAAGTACCCCTCATTATGGAGTTCACTCATGATCTGTTGTCACAATGAGCGATCGAGGATGCACAACCGGGGCCCGCGAAGCAGTGAATCAAGATTAGGCAAAATAAAATCGCGGACGATGTCCATCGTTACCTCCCAAGGATCCGCCCGGAAGGAAGGATCACCCGCATACATATCCGCGGAAAGCTTCAAACCCCGCAACTTTGGCGCCATTATAGTGAGAAGAGAATCATGCTGCGGCTCAAAGCATCTGCTACACGGTTGAGGCTTCCTGCTTGATGCTTCAAAGTAAAGGTGAACTCCTGCAAGTACGCTACCCACTTAGCGTGTCGCCTACTCAGTTTGTGTTGGCCATTGATATACTTCAGGGCTTCATGATCGGTGAACAGAATGAACTCCTTTCAGATGAGGTAGTGGCGCCTAATGCTTCAGCCGATCAACTCGGCATAAAACTCCGTGTCATAAGTGGAGTAGTTCTTCTTTGACCCCGGCAACTTCTCGCTAGAAAGCTACCATTGTCCCGACCGCTCGTAACACCTCCAACACCAACTCCAGATGCATCACAATTGACCTCGAACACTTTGTCGAAGTCGAGAAGTGCAAGAACTGGTGCTTCAGTCATCTTCTGTTTGACCCGGTGGAAGCTATTTTCGGCCTCATCCGTCCACTTGAAATCACGCTCCTTGAGCCACTATGTGATGGGGGCAATCATCGTGCTAAAGTTTCGGATGAATCTTTTGTAGAACGAGGCCAGCCCATGGAAGCTTCGAACATCATGCAAGGTCCTCGGTCTGGGACACTCCAAGATTGCATCGATCTTTGATTAATCTGCATGAACACCGTCAGTAGAAACAACAAAACCAAGGAAGGTCACAGAAGTGGTGAAGAAGGAACACTTCTTTCGGCTGACGAACAGGCGCTCCGTTCTCAGCAACTCAAAGACAGCGCGAAGATGGTCAAAGTGTGAGGACCAACTCGGACTATAGATGAGGATGTCATCGAAATAGACCACCACAAACTTGCCCATAAACGGTCGCAAAACCTGGTGCATGAATCGCATGAATGTGCTGGGGGCGTTGGACAACCCAAAAGGCATCACCATCCACTCGTACAGTCCATGCTGTGTCTTGAACGCCGTCTTCCATTCATCTCCAGGCCGTATTCCTATCTGGTGGTATTCGCTCTTCAGATCGATTTTTGAAAAGACCTTCGAACCAGATAGCTGATCCAACATGTCATCTAGGCGGGGGATGGGGTAGCGGTATTTGATGGTGATTTTGTTGATTGCTCGGCTGTCTATACACATGCGCCACGAGCCATCCTTCTTTGGCACCAACAGGGCTGGAACTGCACAAGGACTCATGCTCTCTCGGATGCAGCCGTTCCTTAATAACTCCTCCACTTGCAGCTGTAATTCTTCAGCCTCCTTGGGACTGAGGCGGTATGCTGGTGGGTTTGGCAAGCTCGATCCTGGGACAAGATCTATCTGGTGTTGGATGTCCCTCATAGGTGGGAGTCCCAGGGGAAGTCCCTCATAGGTGGGATCAAGTCCGCGAACTCCAGGAGTAATTGCCGCACTTCTATTGGCAGATCTGGATCCATGTCTGTGGCACTATGCATGCAAGGTAGCAAGGCATAGACTACATCGCCCTGCTTGATCCCGCTTAAAAATCTGGACATGGAAAGTAGGTTAGTATTGGTTACCGGAGTAGGATGCTTTTCTTCTCGGTGGGGTGCCAACACGATCTTTTTTCCCTTCATGCTGAGGGAGTAAGTATTCTTCCTTCCATCGTGGACCACACTCCGATCATACTGCCATGGTCGCCCCAGTAGTAGGTGACATGCATCCATTGACACGACGTCGCACAACACATTGTCAAAGTACCTCGGCCCAATGGAGAAAGACATGAGACATCGCCGATCTACTTTTACCTCGGTGCCTTTGCTCAGCCATGATAGATTGTAGGGCTTCGGATGTCGCTCTGTTTTCAACTGCAACTTCTGGACAGCGTCTTCAGACACCACGTTCTCACAACTACCGTTGTCGATGATCACCTTGTAAACCTTGTCGGCCACTGTGCAGGTGGTATGGAAGATGTTATTTCTCAGCCAGTCGTCCCTTGATTCATCCTTGGGTGCCAGCAGACTCTTGCGAACAACGAGGGTCTCATGGCCATCCCCAATCAACACGTCACCAACCTCATCATCATCGCCATAGTCATCATAAACTGGTTCCTCAGCCTCCTCAGCCTCGATCTCTTCAATCATCAGGTTCTTGCCCGCCGACTAGCGAGGTTTTCGACACTCGGGTGATTTATGCCCTTACTCACCACACCTATAACAATGAACTCCAGAGGTAGAACTACCCGGACGCTTGCTTTGCCGGATCAAGGGGTGCCTGAGGGCGAGATGTCCGGCTACTCTGATCGCTCCTGATTGGTGGTCTTCTATTATGCTGCTTTTCAACAGTGAGGGCGTGCTGGTATGCCTCCGAAACAGTCCATAATGAGTGTAGACTGAGGACATCTTGCAATGGTTGGCGCAGACCTCCCAGATATCGAGCCACCAGTTGCTCCTCTGTCTCGGATAAGTCGTTCCGCGCGATCAATTGGTAGAAGTCGTCTGTGTACTCATCTACTGATCTTGCGCCTTGTCTCAACGTATGAAGTCGTTGAAACAAGGTTTGGGTGTAGCCGAAGGGGAGGAAGTGCCCCTTCATCTTCTTCTTCATCTTCTCCCAATCTACGATCTTTGGTTTGCCTTGCCGATCTCGTGAACGCCGCAGCTGCTCCCACCACGCGGATGCTAGGCCCTTCAACTTGATGGCAACTAGCTTCACTTTCTGACGATCAGGGACCTCCTTGTACTCAAATATCCTCTCGACCTCGTTCAGCCAGTCGATGAAGGCTTCAGCATGTAGGGTTCCAGTAAATTCGGGCAACTCCACCCGAAAGCCGAGATCTACGTGACGCTCCTCTCGTGCACCGTGCTCTCTGGATTGCCCACGTCGGGAATAGGGGTTGACGAAGGTAGACTCGGAGTCATGGTCTGAAACCTCACGATCCCCCAAATCTTGCGCCGCCAATCGTTGGGTCAACTCTGCTACTTGTCTCTGCAGATCCTCGTTCATCGCTTCCAAGGCGATTGGGTCTCGAGACGGACCTTCCTCTGCCGGAACATGTCCACCATGACGACCACCACGGCCACCTGCACCTCCGACTCCACCCATTGATGCCGAGGCCACGGGGAAGAAGATGATCTCTCGATACCAAACCGACGCGGGGGTAGTGATTAACTCAAGGTGGTGATAAAGCGAGGGGATTGATAGAAGAGCAAGAAAAAAGGAGGACAAACAGAGAAGAATAGTCTCTAAAAGGAAAATAACTCAATAATCAATGAATAAAATTCAACCCACAATCCGGGTTTAAATAGCTAAAAAACTAACCTAGATAACCTAGAAATTCTATCTTTTTCTCCAAATTTGCCCAAATCGGCAAATTTTGGCCAAATAGAAAAACTCATCTAATTCTAAAATAACTAAACAAAACAGATAACTCCTAAAAATCCGAGTTCAAATCGGATTCATATCCTATCCTAAATTGGCATATGAAGAATTGCCAAAAATGGAAAAAAAAACACCGAGAAACGAAGAAACGATGGGGAAAACAGTGGAATTTGAGGGTGAATGAAGGGTCCATCAAGCAAAGCTGATGGACCCCACGTGCGCGTCGAGACGAGCTTTCCGAATTGGGGTTGAGCGCGCGAATCCGATATCGGTAGCCAAAGTTATGGCCAAAATACCGAAACGTGTCCAAAGTTCTCCCCAACTCCGGACTTGGCTCGATCACCTTCAGCCTTTACGTCGGTCCGCCAAGTCATGGTATGCCAAAGCTCTAATGGTGCAATCAGACAGCTCGGCATCGTCTGACTCGAGCTCTCCTGCATCAAAGTACCGACTTCATATATATATATATATATATATATATATATATATATATATATGGGTCATGTTACTATAAGGTCGGCCTTATTACTATTCAAGTAAGGTCGCCTCATTTTTACCCATACGGATGGAAAGAACATCGAAAAATAAGATAATATGCCGATTTTCATACAATTTGGTGACCGTATGATCATTCATCTTAACGAGTGAAAATTTATAAAAATCTTACCGGTTCAGAATTTCACTCTTTAAGATAAATGATCATACGACCACCAAATTATATGAAAATCAACATGTTATCTTTTTTTCGATGTTCTTTCTATCCGTACGGTTGGATTCACAAACAACACTCTCAAAATGGGTGAAAATGAGGCAACCTTACTTGAATAGTAGTAAGTTCGACCTCATAATAACATGACCCATATATATATATATATATATATATATATATATATATATATAACAGATGATGTTATCGTGCCACTCGAAATTATATATTTCCGGTCGCCTGCTCATTCTGGCCCCTGGAGCATACTTGAACAATTTCCAACCATACGGATGGAAAGATCATCGAAAAATAAGTTATCCTGTCAATTTTCATACAATTTGGGAACTTGTAGGGTCTTCATCTTAATGGATCAAAACTTATAGGCATCTGAACGGTCCAGAATTTCAACCTTTAAGTGGGAGGACCAAACGGTTACCAAATTGTATGAAAATTGACAGGATAGCTTATTTTGGCCATTTAAAACTTTCCTAAATAAGTTTTTTTTGTGTGTATAAATAAATAAATCATATTCGTTTGTTTATTATAATAAAGAGTTACATCCTCATAGGTGAGGTTTAAATGGTGTTCCTCACGACCCCTGAATATGTAAAAACTAAAGTTTCCTCATTGTTGCTCTCTTGGTTAATGAGATCTACAAAGTCATCAACTTCGTTCACATTTGACGGCAACCCCTCGTTTGTGATGATGATGCTTCTCGTGCTGATGGATTCTAGCCATCGGCGCCAATTTTGGCTTCTTAGAGGCCAGAGCTACATCAAACCAAGATAACATTAGAAAGCTAATCCCTCGGATTACTATGGTAAAATATGTTAATTTCTACAAAAGCATCTTTGGTTCCTTTCTAGCTATATGCTTCAGATAATAGCCATCACTACGAGGTTCCATCCTAGTAGATGTTGTGTTGTTTCTGTTGTTTTATTGCATAAGTAAGACACTATCCGTGTGCCTTTCCAGTGTCTCTTTGCTAGGTTGTCCAACTTGAGTAGTTTGTTATCCCAAGTGAGCTAGGCAAACAATTTGATATCTTTAGGGCATGGTAATTTCAAAAGCCTTTTCAATTGGGCATCGTGTTCCATCATCAATCATGGGGTCAGATAATGATTTAGTTATGTATGTGTCACCCGACCCTATGAGCCATGTATGTATGTACTCGTGTGTCCCTTGGGTCATAAATCCATTTTCTCTATTAGCTCTCTTAGTTCATGGATGCCCTCACTGGTAAGTAGGCCTTGCTTGACAAGTAAGGTTCCTCTAGGATGATGTTTTAAAGCCTTCTGGAGTGGGATATGCAAGTCTTTGATCATATGCAAGAGGGAGATATATTGTGAGGTGGGAGCTTGTCCTCACAAAGGTTGAATAAATCCTTTTACATAGTAACCATGTATGTACACCCAATCCTTTTGTCATTCCAAAGATTGACTAAATCCCTTTTTTTTTTATTTTACATTGATGCCTATTTCAAAGGTTCGCTAGTGTCGTTTTGGACCAAATTTGGCGCGGGGTAGTGATTTGCCATAAGAATAGGAATGAGCAAAGAGGAGTCTCGAATTTCCGCCGATTACACGTCGGTCCGCGCAGCACGTGCGTTTCAGCCCGCATACAGCGCGCCTGCTTTTCAAGTGCAAGGCGGTAGTTCGTTAGTGTGTGCAGACGGCGCGCGCCGCCGCTTACGCGCATGCGCACGCCGGTGCTCCGTTTGGGCTGAAATTTTGCGTGGACTACTTTTTTGACATGGGGAACAACGTCATTAAGGCCGGATTTCCCAAATTCACCGCCTTACTTGGGGTCAGAGTAGAGACGCATCGGGTCCCACACCCTCTAGCCGCCCGCGTGCTTTCCGTTAGGGACGAAATTTGGCTGATAGTGATTTGCCATAAGAATAGGAATGAGCAAAGAGGAGTCTCGAATTTCCACATTACATCGCTTGCTAAGGCCAAGACGTATGCTTTTGCTAAAGATAAAGACAAGGCCAGTATCAGATAGCCATACATAAGGAAGGCTGCATTTACAAGATGTGGTCTGATCAATGAAGCAAGACGCAAGCAGTTCTCGGTAGCCGCCATAGGCCAAGACAAATAAGCAGATCGAGGAACGCTGCTACAAGTAGCCTCTTCGGGCCAGCGCAACGCCATGCTACGCTGGCTCAGTGGTATGGCAGCGGAAGCTGTCGCTGGCTAATGGCTGTGACATCGCCAAGTAGCCCCGCCACGCTTGTACCACATTAGCCAAGCAAGGCTACAAGGCATGGCTGCATCGGCCGAAGCAAGACGCTGCATGTGCCCTATCAGGGCGGTGGGCATACAAGGCTGCTAGCCAGCCGAAAGTGGAATCGCCAAGGCTTAAGTAGGCGTGACCGCATGGACAAATACAAGGCTACAAGACGCGCTATCTCCCCAAACCGCTTGGACAGCTTCGCCAAACTTTGCGTGGGGTTATCCGTCATGAGGAACAAGTTCCAATGCCGCTTCGGGCGTAAAACCCCAATGCCTCGCGATGGGGGCCTCTACATGAAGCATCGCCTCAAGGCACGAAGGCTACAAGACGCGCTGCCATCTCCCAAACCGCCTGTCCGCTTCTAAACTTTATGCGTGAATGCCATTATTCGGCATGAGGAACTATTTCCGTATGTCGTTCCGGCGAAACCCCACCGTCCGCACGGTCAAGCGCTACAGACACCCATGGAACGAAAGCGCTACAAGACATGCCATCTCCCAAACCACTTTGTTTGTTTCGGCCAGAAATTTGCGTGGTTGGGTTACAAGGCATGAGGAACGAGTTCCCCTTGCCGTTTCGGCGAAACCCCACCGGCCCGCGACGGGACGCTACAAGATGCACGCCAAGACGCAAGCCATCTCCCCAAACCGCTTCTCCGCTTTGGGCCCCAACCCTTTGCGGTGGGGTTATTCGCACGCAGGAACAACTTCCTCGTGATGCCGCTTGCTGAACCCCAACGCCAGCGGGCGCCCGCATCGCCAAGTGGGTTCAATTGGTAACCTCCAAGGCGATACGCAGCGTAAGTCAAACACATTCGCCGAAACGCCTCCGCTAGCCGGGGGACGGTGCGCAGCGCGTGTGAATAAGGCATCCGGCGCTGCGCTGCGGTAGCGTGGTTGCTTTCTCGGCCTTTGCTGGCGGCGCTACGACCGGGTAGAAGTGATGCGGGCAAAGCAACCGGACACGGGCGCTACTGCTTGTGCGGGGCAACCGTGGGCCGCCATACAAGACTCGCCACACAAGGCAAGGTGGGGCGCTGGCTCGCAGACGCAAGTAGCAGCAGGATGCTCGTGATGGGGGCAACCGCGGGTTTCGCGCCAAGGCACTGCAGCGGGGGTTGCTGGGCAATGGCCACAAGGCTACGAAATAAGGTGGGCGCTGCTGTGGCCATACAAGGCTACAGTTCTCACGTGCAGCAGCTCGCTGGGTGGGGGTAAATGTGTACAGCTGCCGCTGCTGAAAGTACCACGCGGGGTACGGGCCGCTACGCATACGCTGTCATGGGGCAAGCTGGGCCGCGGCGCCAGCCAGCAGGGGTGGGGAGCCGCTGCTGCATACAGGTCAAGTACGCTGGCAGCCACGCTTTGGGGGCAAGGTTGTCGCCAAGGCTGGGGGCCACAAGGTAGCGCCAGCTGGCCGCCGGCGCTGCTAAGGCGCTGGGGTAGCCGCTGCGGCGCTGCGGCGCTGGTGGTTACGGCTGGCCGCACGCCGCGCTGCTGGGGTAAAGCAGGAAATAAGGCATGAAAGCACAAGACGCACGCGGACATGCTTTTAGGCGGGCGTCGCGACACCGCTGCAGACGGCCCAAGATTGCAGATATGCTGCGGCTAAGGCGATGAAGCGCTGCGAAGCGGCGCAAAGCGCAAAGCGTAATGAAGCGGCATATGAGCGGTCGGCGCTGGGCGCCGCCGCTGCCAAGACGCGACGCACGCACGCGACGCATCGTTATTTTATAGTTCGGGTTTCACGGCGCCGCGCTTCCCGGGCGAAGCCTCGGGCGACACCGGGCGGCGGGTTCGCTGAAGCCCGCGATCACCGCGGTGGCCGGAGGCGCTGCAGAACCGCCGGACTCAGCCTTCGCCAAGGCTGCGGCGCCGCATGGGCGCCTTTTGCGCTGTGTTTGTTTCCGGTGGGGCGCGACGGTGGGGACCGGGCTTCAAAACGAGCTCCCCGACGGGGCATCAATCAGAACGCCTGTAGATTTCACCGGACCGGCGACGCTGACGAGCGCGGCCGGGCGCTTGGGAGCGGGTTCGTGGCGCACAGCCGCTGCCTCGAAGGGGCGTCGGGCGGCGCGCGGCGCCAGTAGGGGACGGACGGGTCACGGGCCGGGTATCCAATGCAAGCAACGCCATGAAGGCCGCGGATCGCCGCTGGGATGGGCGCGAATGGAGACGGCCTTCCCCGACGGGCCGGATGCGCGGCGGTAATGGGGCCCTGCTGGGAGAGCCGGCCGACGACCACTCACGCCGGACGGCCATCGCCTCCGAGGTTCTCGCCGCCGCGGCGGGCGCTGGCCAGCGCCGGATGGCGACGGGCGCACGCGACGCCGAAGCCGGCGGGATCGGCTCGCGGGCGTTCCGCCAGCACGGTTGTAACTTAGTCTTTAAGACGGGGTGATCCGCCGAAGCCGCGAGTGCAACCGTATGGGGCAACCGGCCAGCTAAGGCCAAGGCAGCTCGCTTGGGGAGCACACTGGCTGCGCGAGTACACGTGGTATCCAGGGTGTATACCGTACATCGCTACAAGACGCTACTGGGCGCACTAGTAGTGCGCGCGCAAGGCAGCCATGGGATGGGGGCAGAATTTGCCGCAGGCCGCAGCTGCTGCAGGTGTGGCAAGTAGCGCCAAGGCGCGCGCGTGGTCAACCGGGTAAGCGCGCGCTGCTCGCGGTGGGGTATCGGCAAGCTGCGCTGCTGGGCATGCGGGTATGGCCGCTGCCGCATTACGCCTACTTGGGGGTATCTCGGGGCAGCGCGCATCGCAGCCGCTGAGGGATGCAAAGAGGGTGCGCGCGCTGCTGCAGCTCGCTTGGTGGGTAAACCTGGTAGGCGCACAAGCGCAGCTGGAGGGCAACTGGCACAAGGCACGCCAAGCATTTCACTTGGGGGCATCTGAGTACCGCTACAAGCCGCAAGCTGGGGGTAGGGTGCTGCTGCAAGCGCAGCCTAGCGCTTGGTGGGCAAATCAGGGTGTTTACCGCGCAGCAGCGCTGGAGGGCAATCGGGGCCGCTGGCACAAGGCGCATTACGCACACTTGGGGGCATCCGGCAGTCATGGGGTAACAGGGTGTTGCTACAAGGCTGCCAGCCTCGCTTGCTGGGCAATCGGTGCTGCGCTACAAGGCACACGTTTCACCTGGGGTATACGCAGTAGCAAGGCTGCTAGCCAGCTGGGGGTAAATCGGACGCAAGGCAGCAGCCTCGCGTGGTGGGAGAGCTTGTGGGCGTGCACCACCGCCAGGGCGGTTCTCTCCAATTCCGCCATAAACCGGCTTATAAACCGCGCGCACGGTGGAGGCAACCGAGGTCAAGCCGAGCGCATCGCTGGGAGTTAAGATCGCCGAGCGCCGCCGCCAAGGGCAAGGCCCGCGCTAGCTCCGGCGAGGTCCGGGCGGCGCACAACCCCCGACCAAATTTCCACCGCTGCTACACTCACCACATGGTAAGGCGCGCTGCCCATGGGCACCGCAGTAGCCTTTGCTTGAGGCAACACCCTACCCCTATATAACCTCGCGACACCATCCCCCTTGGCGCCGATTGGTGTTCAGTGGGCTCGAGACCCCTTTTTGAGAAAGTAAGTTAACCTCCATGACATAGTTGGGAAATGAGCAAATTTCAATTTCATTTCACAAGAAAGCATCATATCTCCCAAACTACCGCCTCCGCTTGGGCTCAAATTTTGTGTGGAGTAGTTTTTGACATGGGGAACATCGCGGATGGTGTTAGATTTCCCAAATTCATCGCCTTTCTTTGTGCTGTGTAGTAGAGATGAACAGTAGGCCATAACCTCTAGCCGCCACGGCGTGTTCGCTTTGGACGAAATTTTGTAGGGGCGGTGATTTGCCATAAGAATAGGAATGAGCGCAATGGAATCTCACTTCCTACGATTAGATGGCGGTCGCGCGCAGCGTCGCGTGTTCCCGCGCATAGATACATGCAAATTGTTGCTATAGGCGGTAGCCCGTTAGTCATAAGACGGGCATGGCGCTGCCGCTTACGCGCCGCATCTCACGGTGTCTTCGCTTAGGGCTGAAATTTTATGTGGACAACTTTTAACATGGGGAACATCGGTGGTGTTGTTAGATTTCCCAAATTCATCGCTCTTCTTGGTGTCAGAGTAGAGAGGAATGTAAATACCACACCTCTTAGCCTGCCCCGCCAAGTTCGCTTTTGGACGACAAATTTGCGGGTAGTGATTTGCCATAAGAATAGAATGAGCGCAAATGAATCTCAATTTCCACCATTAGTGGTCCCTTTCTAGAAGTAATGAGGCCCATGCCTTAGGTTTTTCTTTGAATTGAAACATTAGTTCTTGAAGTAATTGTGATGTATGATTTTGAGACATATTCCTCCAATCTCGCTATTGATTAGTCTCCAACACCATTTCGCCAACAATGTCGATTGAAAACCGTGGTCTGGCCAATTATCCCCAGCCTACCATGCTCCCTCTATCTCAGTAGAGTCTCTTCCAACATACTATTATTCGGTATATTTTGCCCTATAGGTCCAATCCATCAATAGAAAGTCTTGTCATAGGGCATTTATGCCATTTATGATCCATTTCTCAATTTTGTATATAAATCCAGCCTAGTAGTTGGGAATTATGGCTATACAACCGAAATGATTACTTGATTCACCCACCCATGGAGAGTAGTTTAGCCCGCCAAGTCCCAATTCTCTTCTTAACTCACGATGAGTAGAAGCCATGTGTCCTTTCTTGGCTTTGTCCTCGATAATGGAATTCTTAGGTATTTGATCAAGAATCTTTCTATTTTGCGGTTGAGAATTCCTACCATTGATTCCAAGAATTTGTGTTTTCTCCGATCGGGATGAGTGAGCTTTTGTGGTAATTAATGCGGAGGCCGATATTCCTTTGTAGAGGTAGAAGATTATTTTTAGTGTTCATGCTCGTGTGTTCTACCTCTCATTTAATGAGTACAAGTAGGTCATCCGCCATATATTGAAGAGAGAATTATTTCTTCCACCGTGTCCTCTCCACATTGGATTCCTTTAAAGATGTTTCCCTATTTGTCGTGGTCGATTGAGTTTAGGGACATCAAGCAAAATAATCTAAGAGTAGGGGATAGGGTATCCCCTACCTTAGACCCCTTTAATGTCTCACATATCCTTTTGCTCCATTGATGAGATTTTATTTTTTATTTTGATGTTGTGAGTATTTGTCTAATTTATGAGACCCACTTGGGACCTAATCCACGGTTGTCATGCCCCTCAACCCGTCCGTGCATGTCACAGACCGCCATACCCTGCATAGTGGACAAGTCTCGCCTAGATGTAAGGCCCAAGATTCCTAAAGCATGCATCAGAGTAATAGTGGAAGGAAAATAACAATTAAAAATAACAAGGAATTTACACAATTCCATACAAGGATCCGTAGTCACCCCTAGAGTCAATAACAAATACATACAACAATCTAAGTCTTACTCTCACAGAGATAAGCAGGAGGTGCGAAACCTCAAGAAGTGTAATAAACAACTACTCAGAGGAACCCCCGCCAAACCCGATCCTAGGTCCGCCGTCCCTTAAAAAATGTCAACCAAGTGCATGGAGCCAAAAGAAAGGCCGAGTAGGATCACAAGAAAACAATAATGTGGCGGAAGGCCATAAGCAAATGATCAAAGCATAAAGCAAGTCAATATCCGAATGGATCGTAATACAAGTATACACACATTGAGGAAGAGTATCCCAATAGATATCTTTCAATAACAAAGATGTATAATACAGAGCGTAATAAGAGCAAGTAAAATGTAGTCACAAAGCAAGTAATCCATCCTCGTAGAAGTGAAGCAAAATCACAAAGCATCAGATCTCACGTGCATATATATTACTACAAGATAACACGCACGCCGCCGCCACCGGCCTAAGCAAAGTATACCGCCCTAGTGTAATAAGACACGGCCGTCAGCCGGTCAAGGCAAAGTACACCGCCTTCGGCCCGGTAGCCGGTAGCCCTAATAACAACATAAAACATGTACACATGTAATGATATCATCCCCATCGACAAGTTAGTATATAAGTATCATGCTAGGAAGAGAAGATGCCACCAATACAGAATACAGAATATACAGCAGATAAGTAGCTCAAAAAAAATCAATATTTTCAAGCAAATGGCAAACATGCAAAATCTCAAAAGAACAATGTCGGAAGCAAAGGATGAACTCCAACATCCATCTAGCAGAGTAGAATGTAAAAGATGGACTCCAACATCCATCTAGCAGAACCGAACAGAAATCAATAGAAGACTATGAGTTAGAAATACTCACAACACCAATGCGAGAGCCTACCTGGCTTAGTAGTTATAGAGATAGATCATGTGTCGCGCTTCACAGGTCCTATATCAGTATCTAATAATAAAACCATACTTAGTATCGGTATGAGTATATAAAGAATAGCCATTTTCATAATTATACCTAATTATGCGTATGGTCAATTTATCTCAATGCATCAACCCTCATTGTCCTCTAAGACGTCTCAAGACTGATTGATTATCTCCACCCATGAGAGTGGGCCGTGGTCCATCAAGTATATAAACTCTCCTCTATATGTGATAATACATTTGAAATCCGCCGATTCCTTGACTAGGCATACGCCACACCATCACTAACGCCCATGAATAGCCCAAAGGGTTTATGTCATAATTCATGTGCTTTCCAACCTCAAGGCCTACTATATTTGCTCATTTAACCTTGCCACAACATGCTCCTTAAACATTCCCTCTTCCCATTTAATCATTCTACAAGGCCCACTTCAAAGAATCAGCTAAAAAGCTAAGTACTAAAGGATTGGACCGTGGCTCATTTCTCTATTAGCCCACGCTAATGCCTAACATATGATCAATTCAACTTAATCGGGTCAGCCCTCCATAGTTGGATTCAGCCAAGCACTGACTAACATTTTATTAAATTGGGCCGCGGCCCGCTAGTTTACACCGACTTTAAGCCTAAGTCATTTATCTAAGCCCATTAACATCCCATCCTTTTGCCATTGCCCCATAAATACACATTACATGACCCAATCACAGATAAATGCTTTGTTTTTACCACACCTAATTCCTCTGGCCCATTAAGCATATATCAAGCCTTTACTGGTCGTTAATAAGGTTAACTTAATCTTAATAATATGTCTTCTCTTCTTAGTCCTCAGCCTGAGTTTGTTTCATCCCTCTTTCCCTCAACTGGACACCTTCATGCATCCATCCAAGCTATTAACACTATGACCATAGTTTAAGCCTATTCTCACACTATTTGATAACCAATTTCCTTGATATATGATGCATGCATACTAGTACTTTTAATCCACAGGGTTTAGAAGCTCACTGGAAGCAAGGGTGTCTCGCGGTTGGGTTCCAATGGTGGAGGGAATACCAGAGTCCGTCACGCACCGCTCGGTGGTTCCACGCCGCTGTGAAGAACTGAGATACCCTAAGTTAGCCATAAGGGGCCTGAATAGTAAGAAGAAATCTCAGTCTTACCAACTCCGGTGAGGTTATGGCCGCTCGGAGTAAACTAGCGCCACTGGTACGACCTCCTTCTCTCGGTTTCACTCCGCGTTTCCAAACAGTGCCGAGGACCTTCGTTGGACACACTGGAAGTGGATGGGGTTTCTCCTCCTAGCCGGAAGAGGGTTGTGATCATCACCAAGAATGGAGCTCGTGCTCCTTTAAGCATTGCGGGGGTGGCTCGCGGGTTCGAGGTGGTAGGGGCAATGCGTCAATATGCTACCACCCCCTCTCCGTCTGTGAACAAGAATCCCAACAAAGCTTTACCGTACTCACAGCCATGCTCCTTTGACTCACAGTCAGTGGCTGAAGAATGAATATGCACACATCTGCCTTGGATCTGAGTCTCACTCAGATGGGCGGCTGATCGTGGCTCTACATGGCGGGTTTGAGGAACGCTTCTTCGAGAAACTGTTTCTCCTACCCGGTGTGTATCTGTGGCTTCTTCATGTTGTATTCCCTATGGTAGAAACTGGTTTCCCTTGTGAAACCAGCTTCCTCATCTTCATGAGTTTTCCCCTTCACTGAGTCACATTGTAAGTCCACGTGTTACCTCATCCATCGTTCGATCCCTACCCTTTACTTCCCTTTTAATCCTGACCGCCGATTCCATAAAGTGGTACTCGTGTATGGATATGACTGGAAATTTTTCATTAAACCCCCACCATTCCTTTTTTTTTACATGCGGGTCCCTCTATCGACTACATCGTGAAAGAATGGATATTTGCTCTTAGGCCCTGCTTCTTTCAATAATACTAATTTGAGCCTTAACCACTTACACCACACCTAATTAGTAACGCCCTTTTTGCATTAAACTCGGCCCAATGGTGACAATTAGTATTAAACATGCCAATATCAATTTAACCCCTTATTTTGATCAATATTAACTAGAGTAGGGGATTTAATTACTCAAAACATACTTAGGGGCAATTAAGGGGTTAATTAAGCTATAAACAAGGTAGCTTTTACATCGCAGGGTGAGTAATAAGTACATGATCATACATATATTTTACCATATTTACATGCACTTATACCGCTTTTCCTTACATCGCTTTTTTCTATTCTTGTGCTCCTTCGGGTATGTTTGTGTGATTAAAATGTAAAAATAGATTCCCTGAGTGATAGGAACAAGAAACAAGACAATCCAAAGGTGAAAAGAGTCAAAAAGACAACTTACAAAGAAGTACACGGTGGTGTATCTAATCGACATGGGCATGTTGAAAACCACAGTGTGTATGTGTGTGCCCATGCAACACCTCGATTTTGGAAAAAGTGTAAACCATGTCGCTAAGCATTTTCACGGAGTGCATCGATCAACACACCCGTGCTTCCGCAACGCCAAACTCTATAAATAGCCACCTAATTCACTAGAATGTGGACCTTTATGGCGGATCACTGAAAGCGATCTTCGTGATCGACGCCTAGGGTTTCGAGAGAAGATTGAAGGCAAAAGAGACATCAACAAAGGAATTCTCTATACTTTAATTTATGTATTTCTCTTGTATCTCTCAAGTATGGCTTTCCATAGTATGAGAAGCTAAACCTTCCGTGGATGCCTCTGGACACATGAACCCTAGGATGAATTTGTTATTGACTTTCTTTTATATAGGTTCCTCTTTATTGATAATTCTTGTGAATCATCTATGTATGCCTATGCTTGAGATTTATGTGAGTGTATGTGCATGAGCCCCTGATCATACACCTCGTTAGGTTGCGCTTTAGCAAGATAAGTGTTTATAATCGGTGATTTATGTGGTTACTATTGTGTTAGCTCAATTTCATACCTTTTTAGGTCATAGTTAGGCATGTGTGATAGGGTGTGATTGGCACTTGGAGAGATCGAGTGTTGCCCTTGATAGGTGTATTTTGTCACATCCTCGAGAATTAATCTCTAGGTAACGTAATATTAGGAAGTCGCATCTTTAGCAAGGGATTTCTAGGGAATTGTGATCCGAGGTGTCATGTCTCATATTTGATTACCCACAATCTACCATTTATTCACAAGTAGTTCCTTCCTTGAGGATAATTAGTTAAATTTTCACAACACCTTCCATATTTTAGACTAGATAATGGAGGATAATTAGTACTAGTATCCCAGCCCTTGTGGAGTTGGACTACCCTACCTCGGTACTTTTACTACTTGATTGACCCCGTGATACTTATGGGAAAGTTATCAAGCAAGACCCTATGAGTGCATCGCTGATCACCTCTGAAAGAATGTCCCAGTCCAACATATCAAATGCTTTCTCAAAGTCAATTTTGAGTAATACGTCGTCTTAATGGCCAGTTTTTATTTTGTGGATTAACTCTTCTACAACGACTATGTTGTCTTAAATGCACCACCCTTAGATAAAGGTCAATCTGTGGATTCGCTGATGAGTTTGTAGATTACCAGCTTGTAGTCGCATTTACTAAAACTTTTGTAATGATCTTCATTGAATGTAGCTTTTATTAGGGCTTATCAGTCGATAATCCTTGATTTATACCTAGTGGTTCCCTTTGGGTATAAGGATGTGTACTCATTTTAACCTTCGGTGCCAAGTTTCGATTGTGGAAATTTGTGAACTATTGAAATATATCATTCTTCATCAATTTCCAAACTTGTTGATAGATTTTATTGGGAAGCCATCAAGACCCGGGCCTTATCTGGTTTAGCTCTTTGATGGCTTTCTGATTTTTCCCTTTGTTGAATGGCTCCTATTGGTGTGCCAAGTCTATACTTGGTTAGTTGGAAAATACTTGACTCCAATTGGGAGATTATTGTATTTTCTCGTGATTGTCCTATGAGTTCTTTTGAAGTGAGTAGTTGCAAGAGTTGATATTCTTCCTTTATAGTTAGAGTGTTGCTCTAGTACTCTATTTTATGCATTTATACATCTTCTCCTGGTTTACCATTATTTGGAAGAATTTGGTGTTATTGTCCCTTCTCTTAGCTACATGCAATTCGAGCATTGCCTCCATTGTGCTTCTTCTTCTAATGATGTCTTTATATGCCCTCTAGGATGCTAGGTACTCTTGTCTTTCATCTTCTATAAGGTCTCTTGTTTTTGTATGATGTCCGTGGCATCCAACTTTCCTAGTAGCTCTTCCTTTCATCCAATAGAGTTCTTATGGTTATCCCTATTCCATTTTCTTTATCGCTTGATTAGGAGAGCAAACTCTTAGCTTATGAGGAAGGCTCTATTTCCCTCGTAGTTAGTTCCTTCCCACCATTCCTTGATCATTTCCTAGAAGCCTTCTTTTTCCTCTATTCTCTATTGAATCTGAAGAGTCCTCTATGTCATTCATGGGCTTCACATTCTAGGCTTATAGGTGTGTGATCTGGTCTGATTCTTGGGAGTGAAGTGTACAGGATTCTGGGGTAGTTAGTAAGCCATTCCAAGGATACTACGAATCGATTCCATTTGGCCAGGTGAATTATCATCCCTAGAGGGGTGGATCAAATAGTGGTAAATTTTGGATAGTACTATAGAAGTGTTCTATATCCGCTCCGTTTTGAGGGCCTCCATTACGATCTCTCCAATTTCTGGTGGCATTGAAGTCCTCCTCTCCCCTCAATGATCCAGGGTTCATCCCACCTTGTTCTGATAGATATGAATTCTTTCCATAAACTGTCTTTGTGTGACAGTTAAAAGGTAGATATACTATTGTTAGCATCATTTTAGTTCACTTGACAATGTCTTCTAAGATGATTGTTAGTGAGTAGGTATCCCGGTAATTGTTTAACATCGCGAACTTGCTACAACTACATCCGATATAACATCCCTCTATTTTATTGTTGGTTGGTAGTACTAATTTCTCATTGTATTTATTTCCCCTCATCGATCTTCAGAGCTTGGCATCTATTACTTGGAGCTTGGTTTCTTGTAAGCAAAATACACATGCATTCTAAGAGTGTAAGTAGTCTCTTACCAAGAATCATTTTTCCTCTTCCAATCCCCTTTATAAATTCCTTTGAGATGAGCTTCATTAATTTACTAATTATGGCCCTTTCCCATGTAATCTTGTTCTTTAGGAGCTTAGTTATGCCTCCTTGGAGTGTGCTTTGGTTTTCTTTGGTTCTAAATTTCATATATGGGAGAGATATGTAGTCATATCATCCCATGTATGCTCTAGGTCTAGTCCCACCCATTAAAGAGGTCGTGATTACTTACCTATCGTGCTATTAAAAAATAAATGAGAAGAATAATAAAGAGGGTAGAGTTTGTACCTTCTTGGTCAATTTCACATCCATATGCATTTTTGTAGTTGTTGTCTCCCTTGTTAGTATCGCTCCTAGGCTAGTATGTGGCTCGGTGTCCCTTGCTTTTCTTTCCTAGGTCCCGCCTCTTAGTCTTGGAGGGGGCACAACTACCGTATCCTCTAATTGGGTTAAACTGCTCTTAGGCGCATTTTGGTCATTTCCATTTCGTGCATACTCCTCCTCTATTTATAACTCCCACGCCGCATCAATTACTAGATTCCAAGATCCCCTAGTGAATCTAAGGGCCATTTTACTCAAATTGATGTTTAAGCCTTCCCCGAACTCATGAGTTTTGTTGTTATTGTTAATACCATGTTTACTAGCATTAGCCTCTTGACGATGCCCCTTAATAGCATTATTAATATAGTCATTTTGGTGATTTTGATGATCATTAGGGTATATATAGCGAAAACTGCCTCATTAGGCATGTATTTTGTTCATTTTCTATCATTATCGACCCTCTTTGGTGGGTTGAATCACTATAGAGATTGTTTTAGAGTTATCAAGCTTTCGTGGATGATTGGTTTGAACATGGCTTGTCCACCCAAGAACCTTTCATTTGGCAAGATAGGGTCTAACCCTCAGACGTGGGCATTTCTAATTGATCTATCTTAGCTTCACAACAGGAGCACAGATGGATTAATTATGGGGATCTCCTAGGTCCCTCTTGGGTGAGTTGGATGGTTGTAGTTCGTTAGTGCTTGGCGATCTATCGCCACCTCAATGTTTGTTGTGTTGGTGGCCCCACGCCACTTGGGGTGTTCTGATGTGATTATACTCAGCCACACGTCGTGCTCTCCTGCATCCATCTCAGTATCATCTACCGTGGTGATAGCTCCAACCATGTGGGAAACATTATCCCAGTTAGTGTCTCCATCAACTTGATCCCTCCTCCGAGGGAGCGAAATGCGGTTGGCTCCATCATACCTTGCTCCCATGTGGGCCAGCCGTAAGTCCATTGAGACGTCAGAGTAGTGTTAACCTAGCGCTTATGACTTTGAGAACCTCATTCGGTTCACCAATGTGACTGATGAATGACATGTAGCACTTGACCCTTCTGCCGTCGATTCATTCTCATCGATGCCTTAATTCCCTGATAGAGATTCCAATCGGTGATTTTTTCCATAGTGTCTCTATCGATCTCTCTCGGTCCCTGATGAACCTTTTCCCTTTCTCCTCCCACGTCAGGCGACTGTTTCATTGGGCCCTTCCAAAGCTCCTTTTCCCTATTGAGATAACCTCGCGAGAGTTGTACCTTCTGGCGGTTCAATTGGATGCTTCTCCTCACTCCAATGCAATTATGATTATCCTTTCTCCATCTCCACGACTAAGGTATGCTTTTGGATACATATGTTTGCCTTGATTGGGGTTAGGAGCTTCTTTCCTCGCCAGACCAACGATAGCTCTCATGTCGTTGGCAAAGACAGCACCTTGCTCATAAATAAAAATTAACTCCCTAATTGGTTTCAGGAGGTGAGTTGTGATCTCCTAATGCCAATATAAGAGTGGGTGACCTCTAATTAGCACCCAATACCTCTGACCATCGGCCCGCTCTGGCCTCCAGATGTCTGGTATCTATGGCTCGTTGAGCAAGAATCAGGAAAGGTGGATGGTTCTCACCCTTTTTAATTCTCGTGCCTCCTCCGTGAAGGGATAAGTGACTATGAATCACCCATTCGGAATTGTTTTGAGCTCCAGTTTCAATTCCGACCAAGAGCCGCCTTCAAAGTCATCGCATTTGTGTTTTTGTCGACGATACCTTCTCTGGTCTTCATTATCATTGCAATTGACAAACTTTTTAGAACTTCTATCCCACTAATAATCTCACTGTCATGTGATAGTGAGATATGGTGCACAGTTTGCTTTTCCAGTAAGGTGTTCTTTTTCTCAGCGAGCCCTGTATGGTTACAGGGGTCTCGCAACCCCTTTGCTTTCTTTCTATGTCTTGGCCTCATTCGGATTCTTCTGTTCTTTTCTCATCTTTCCCCTTGAGGGTTCACCCTCCATCCCCTACAATGCATTCCTCTGTGCCTTATTCCTCCATAGCATCGGCAAGTCATAGTCTTTTGGTATTGGACGGTTATGAAGCGCTCTCAAGCAAGCGTATGTGCCATTGAAAGTAATAGATGATGAGATAGAGTTTTGAACTACAGGGAGTACTAGCTACTTTCAAGAGGTTCATTAAATAAATTGATTACAAAAGGGTTGTGTTCCTAATCTAGAAATAAAATAAAAAAAGGCAACGAGTTCTTCTTGGATAGATTTGTGGGAAAACTCTATAGTCAGATGCTAGAGTTTGTATGCTTACTTGACATAATGAAGATAGTCAACAATGATTCAAATGAGATTGATAATGATATGAATGAGGGTTAGCCGAAAATAGGGTTAGGGATCTTAATGCTAGGTATTAATTAAGATTCATGTCTTCACATGAAATTCCCAAATCTTAGCATAAGTAAGATTTGGCACCTCCTATCGATCAGATAGTTAAAGGGGCCCAAACACACAAGCTCGCAGAGGCCATATTGTGAACTCGCATAAAGTTTTCCCCCATTTTTATGTGGAGAAAGGTAAGATTTCCCACATCCTTTCAGTCAGGTGGTTTAAGTGGTATAATCATCACATTCATAACATCAACAACTCACATGAATCAAAGCATTAGTAGATATTCATGTCAATTCAACATACAAACCTTAGGAATGGAAAGTTAGCTCCTATCCATGAAATTCCATACAAGATCTGTCATAACTAGAAAATAATCCATGGGAAATTAAGTCCAAGCAAGAGATTATTCAAGATAGGAAGTGAAATAGACCCTTGCCTAGACGATGAAACCCTGAGTTATTGCCCCTTGAGAAGAGCTTCCCCCATCCTTGAGGTGTTGAGGAGACCCCCAACCCTCTCCAAGAAGAGCCTTGCCACCAAGACTCAAAGAGAGGGTGAAAATGGACGATTCAAGATGGATTAGAATATACCCAAACCCTAAAAAGATGGTATTTTTATAGAGATGAGGTTGGGTGTCACGGTTATATAAAGTAGCATTGCGACGCAAGTGTTCTATTGCCTTTTTCTCCAAGTTTTCTCGTGATGAGTGTCACAATAACATAGTTCGCCTTTTGCAATCCGCACTCTCTATTTTGTGAATGCGTGGATTTTCTCGCTTTCCGCATTGTGACACTACTATTTGGCATCACAACACCGGCAAGTTTCTCGATTGGATGACCATCTCATATGGGATTAACCTAAAAATTTAACTGAGTATTCTTGACTTATCTGTCTTCAATCTAAATGTTGGAGATTGGATTTGGAGTCATGTAGCTCTTCCAATAAATTTCTGAACATTGTTGCTCCTTTAGGATGCTCATAGCCCTCTCTCCCTTCTCTCTTTGCTTCCTTGTCATAGAACACCCCTTCCATTTGCCATATGGTCAACCTTATTCTGGTCATTATCTATAAATATTAATAACCACATGTATTAGTAAATAAGTTGATCCATTCAATGTTGAAATTCACTAAAGCAAGTAAACATGCCACTAGAAATAACAAAGGTATACAAATGAACTAAATTGTCTTAAATACATCAACTACTGCCTATTTTGGTTCTTAATCATGCATATCAATCCCTCTAAATAGCTTTCTTCTAAGAGCTAACAATTGGCACTCATCACTATTGACTTAATCACTACCCCCACACCTACATGGGGCTAGTGGGGGTGTGGAATTATAGGTAGGAAACGCCATGAGATTACTCCCATCCTTGGCTCAGACTTCTTGGCCGCTCATCAACACTATGACGATTGCGACATTTAAAATGAACTTCACTCCACTTTTCCTCATCCGAAGCTAACCTCACGATGTCTTATACGGGTCATGAGGGTTATATTGATGAAGTTTGACGCCCTTCCCCTCCGAAAGTGCTCCGTAGGAAGGCCCTTTCATTGGGGGTTCCTGGGCCTTCAATATAGAGTGTGGCGGCATGACAGCTTGGGGGTTGGCTTTGTTGCCACTCCCTAACCCTCCTCGGCATGCTCTGTTTCCACACCCTTGTCATTGCCTCTTCCTTCCCAGTTGCTTGCATTTCCTGAAGCTCAGCAGCATGCTCCACCGTATGCGCCGCTCGGGTCATTGTAATTTTCAAGCATCATATTTGGAATTATTTCAATCATTAATCATCAAAGTATAATTTGTTTTGATAAATATAAACATGACAATTTTATTTTTAGTAGAAATACATAAGTGTTTTGATCTCTTGTTTTTTTTTATGAGAGAGATTGTAGTAGCCAAATTTTCTATTTGTGAAAAGTACTGCTATGGTCAATATTTTTTAAAGTTACTAAATTATATAAAAACTTAAAATAATCTTTTGTTGATATATATATATATATATATATATATATATATATATATATATATATATATATATATATATATATATAAGATCAAGCCGGCTGGACACTGTTCCTTTCCGGCCGGCATCCCATTCTGGCTTCTGGAGCATGTTTAAAAGAAACCCAATTTCAACCATATGGAAGGACCAAAATTTGGCCACCAAATTGTATGAAAATGGACATGCTTAACTTATTTTTCATGATCTTCCCATCCGCATGGTTGGAAATCTTTCAAACATGCCCGTGAGCCGTAATGGGAGGTGACCTAATTGGAAATAAAATGTTCTCGCCACTGCATCAGAAGTAAAGGCCATATATATATATATATATATATATATATATATATACAATCATGTTACTATGGGGTCGGCCTTATCACTATTTATTTAAAGTCGCCTCATTTTGAGGCACTTAGAGAGTATTTTTTTCCTTCCAAATCCAACCGTACGGATGGAAAGAACATCAAAAAATAAGCTAGCATGTCAACTTTCATACATTTTTGTGACCTTATGATCATTCATCTTAAAGGATGAAAAATTAACACGTTAAGATTTTTATAAAATTTCAACCTTTAAGATGAATAATCATACAGTCACAAAAATGTATGAAAATCGATATGCTTGTTTATTTTCCAATGTTCTTTCCATCCATACGGTTGGATTCGGAAAAATACTCTCCAAGTGCCTCGAAATGAGGCTTAATTTTAAATGAACAAAGATTCCTACCAAATTTCTATAGTATCATTTCCATATATATATATTTCATTTTTTTATTAGAAAAAACTAAACATCTAATTATTATCTCATTTTTTATTTTAAAACAAAAGGAAAATTTTGAAATTATAATCGGGAAAAAACGATGATGGTGGAGTTAAGCCCAACATGTCAAGGTTTAAACTATGGGCAAATTTTGGCCACAGAGGAGAAATATTAGATAAGATTGAAAAAAGAAAAAGAAAGTGAAAAGGAAGAGTGAAAAAAGAAAAGTTGGGTTAAAGAAAGAGTGAAAGAGAAAAAGCCATTGAAAATGTCTACAATAATATCATCAGTTCTTTAGATTGGAAAGGAAAAAGTTATAAGGAGGAAGAGAGGTATATATATATATATATATATATATATATATATATATAGAAAAATGTTTTTATATATATATAAAAAAATGTTACAATCAGGCCGATCGGATGTCCGGCTGGCTGATTTTAACATTTATATTATATCTAATATAAATGTAAAAAATATATATTATATTTTTTATAATGTTTTTATATATATTTTGATTTATCTATAATTTTTAAACAGATTTTATATATATATTTAAAAAAAATTATATGCACATGTATACATGTATTGAAGATAAGATAATTTAAAAAACATATATACATATCTAAAATCTGTTTAAAATTTATAGATAAATCAAAATATGTCTAAAAATATTAAAAAAAAAATATATTATATATTTTTCATATATTTTTAAGATATAATATAGGTGTTAGGATCAGGCGGTCGGATGTCCTACTACCGATCCTAACACCTCTATATATATATATATATATATATATATATATATATATATATATATATATATATATATATTGTTGATGTATGAAATTGGCCCCTCTTTGGGGTCAGAACCGATTCCGATCACCTAGTAAAATATGATGTAGATGGTAGCTTCTTCAGCTAGGAACAAGAATTTAAGACAATCAACCTCTAACAATGACTCTGGGGAGATGAACTCCTTCCGCTATTGGGGCCCGGCGATGAGCATGACCTGCAAGGGGGAAGTTCGGAGGCTATCCCCAGACTCTCTGATGATCAAGTCAGTGGAAAGGATTCACAGAAGGGAGATCTCTCTCCCTGAGGAATTCACAAAGGAAACTAGGCCAAAGAATAAACGAAGCATGAGCGAGGAGTGAAAGAGAGAGAGAAAGAGAGATCTCTGAGAGCTGGAGCTCGAGGGGCGGTTCTAGTCTAGAAATTAAAGAAGATACCTAAAGGGTAGAAGAAGAGGTCCTCTTTTCTCTATCATCACCCCCTTTTATACCTTCCATCTGGCTATGGCGGGTGGGGGGTAACTTGGATGTTTGGGCTTAAGTAGGTGCTACCATTGTCACCAAATAGAGCATACTAGTACTTTTGGGAAGCTTGCCCGGAGTTCTCTTGACGATTAATGGAAATCCTACTCACTGGCGTAAGGCTATAAGGTCGAAAAGGACATTCCCGATCCTCAATTAGTAGGTTCATGCCACATGTATACCGAGATTCTCCCCAAAACACATGCCCCCGACTTGTTAGGTCGACAAGTCGACAACTTAAGGCTTAACTTAAGAGGTCATGCTTTCAGTGGCATGATTCATTCGCGGACATATCGCTTAGTGGTCCGACTTGGTCGACTCTACCGGCCCCTGCTTTCCACCTTTATAGTGTGTCTAACGCTTAGAACGAGGAGCCAAGAGGGATCTACATTTATATTCAATTTCCATTCAAGCCTTCCAAGGGAATCATTTGTCTTGGAAGTGTGGTCATCGTGACTTGGCCTCCGATTCGCTGAGATGAATCTTGGTTGTTGTCATTAATGCTCGTATCTTCTTTGGTTTTTGGTCCCTCGACATCTTGGGCATGTGCATCCTTTTAAAAGGATTCAGCAGGTTATTTGAGAAGTCGCGAGTGTCGTGGCCCACATGTCGTTTATCCTAAAAACACCTCTTTGGAAGAATGGTCTGAACAGTCAGATTATTACCAATGTGTCGTTTCTCCTGAAGACCCTTCGAAGGTTCTTGTGAAAGCGCCTCTCAGCTTCCTAGTTGGTGTATCTAGATAGCTCTGACCTCCTTCAGAGCCACCTTTTGCTCATCCTTACACCGAGGTAATAGAAGTTTATCCTCTTTCTGTTAGGGATCCCGCCTACAAGCTCAAGTCTTATAGCAGCAATGTAACCTGCTCTGAATTATATCCCTTCCTCAAGACTTATGCCATTATCCCTCCTTATATATCGCATGTAGGTTGCCTCTTCTTTTAAAATGTTTTCTACACATCGCATTCTAGGAAAGTTCCATTAACCTATATTGATGATCTGATGGGGTTATTGTGATATGGTTCCATGTTCCATAGGGCCTTCTTTAGAGCTTTGAAATATTAAGTTTTTTTTTAAGAAATTGGATATGAGAAAGATTAAATTTACTTGGGATGTCAAGAGGTTGGCAATGTCCCTTACACAACTAGTTAACTTAGAGTTAAAACTTAAATTAATTTGCAAAAGATTGTGAACCTTCCTTGAAGACATGAACTTGAAGCTTGTAAATACCATCCTCAGTGTCACTAGCTGAAGAGCATTTAGTTCCAGCTATTATTTCTTGTTCTGCCACCTATTTCTTTGATCTCTGTCTTTGGTGTTTTCCCTTAATACCTTGGCAACTTCTGACCTATAGCAAGTCTTCAATACAATGGTTACTAATTGGTTGGCCAATCTAAATGAAAAGAAATTATATGAAGGATTCAACTAGTGTTTTGGTGATGGATTTTATCTACTCATTGCAGTAATCTTCATGTGTTGAACTCTTTTATTACTATATTTTTCACCCTAACATTACCTTATTACTTAGATCTTATATAGCTACTCAAAGCAACATGACAATCAGTCTATAGTTAATATTTGTTTATTATGACAAATCAACATTATAGCTCTATGTTTTCAGTTGCTTTTAGTTAGAGATTTTTGTTTGGTGTAGCTGCATTTGTAAACTTATAATATGAAGGGCTACATGAAGTATGTAAAACTATGCCATGAGATGTTTTTTTATTTTTTTTTAATATAAATGGTTATACTTGTTTATATACCTCTTGTAAATCCATGTTTTAATTTTAAATATATATTTACTAATTAATTATTTGTTTTGGATTGGTTTACACCTTATTTAGAATTTGACATCATGGGTCACTTCAAAACTATATTTTTAACAAATTCTTCATGTCACCAAATTAACTATGCTCTGACTCTGACATTCTAACTTGGGACACTGAGGTAAAATAAATGAGAACTCTGACATTTTGACTTGGGCCACCACTGTAAAAATAAATGAGCACTATGATATTCTAACTTGGGCCACCCAGATAAAATAAATGAAAATTCTGACATTCTGACTCGGGCCACCGAGATAAAACAAATAGAAATTCTTACATTCTAACTCGAGGCCACCGACGTAAAACAAATGGCCATAGAAAATTTGGTGCCTTAATTTTGTAGATCATGATTGTGATTTAAGGGGCATATCGACCCTTCCGGATAATTTTGGTATTTTTCTAAATTTTATTTTGTCCTGTATACTTATATGTGTTTTGAAATAAAGTTTAAAAAATGTATTTTGACAAAGTAAATTATGATATTTTCATACAATTATGCATAATTCAAATAAGTTTTTAGCGAACTGCTTACTAGGTTGTCAAGGTCACATTGTGGTTGTTGAAATTTTTTCAGATCATGAGTAGTTAAACTGGCAGCTAGCCAAACAAGGGGGCCATCTAGTTACACCGTATGTGCCATGGTAGTTTTGTTTATGTCTGTCATACTCTTGTATTAGACTTGAGCTTATATGTAATAATAATAATACTATGTTGGTGTACTTGCGTTCAAGTCCTTATTGTCCAGGTTTTGTGCTTAGGTTTGCGATACAGGTTTTGAGGCCTTGCAGGTTTACTAGGTTTATAGCCGGTAAGCTTGCGGCTGTTTATCACATCGGGTCTATAGATTCGGGTTCAGGTCGTGACATGATTAGCCACCACCCAAGGATGTATGCTAGTTTACTTTAGTTCTTTCCATGTAGCCCTTTGATTTTCTAATACATGGCTATTGTATACAACTAATATTATCCAAGGTTTGAAAACATGTCTAGACATTACTAAATTTAGTACATACCTGGAGGTTCATATTAGTGTTACCTATTGGATTTCTCTCCTCCACATAACTATAATACCGCTTGAATATTATATTGCTAGCACTGCTGCCCCATTTCCTTTTGAATTTTTGACATAAGCATCTTGTTCTTTGCTCATCCACACGTGTTTCCACTAGACATAACAAGGCTAGGTTAAAAAAATTAATCATTCAGATTATTCAGGTTACTATGTCTTTCCCGGTTACACCCCTATAGTTCCACACAAATATGTTCAAAAGTTACAGACCTTAAGGTTGTTTTGTGGCTCTCTTATAGGCTTTGTCCATCCTTTTTTAAATAAAAAAAATTCCAACCTCTATTATACTTCTTTTTCCACAACCTTCCGCTCTTGGGATTCTGCTCACTTCCAACTCCATATTATTTCCTCTATGTGGTGGTTCTTCATCCACAGGCATTTTTATCTCCATTGAGGACCATGTCTCTCCTTTTTCCAATGCTTCGCTTACCCTGTTAACCAAGTCCAAATGAATATTAAAGTTTATTTGGGTTAGTTGTTTACCTTTTCTTGGGTTTTGATTTTCTTCCCTATTCCCAGTGTTTATCTCTCCCTCCTCATCTAATGACCGATCATTATTTGGCCTCCAAGTGTGTCGGTTTTGCCAAGTGGATTTTCCTTGTTCTTCTCCTCTCCATTATGATCCTTCATCTTCATGAGGGATCTAGTTAATCGGCTCGATTTAGCTCAAAATTAAAAACTTATTTATAAATTAATTTTTTTATATTATATATTATATATTAATAATAAATATTAAATATTATATTCATATATTAGATTATATATTAATATTTATATTATATATTAATATAATATATTAATATTAAATTTAGAACTTTCTTCAGCTCGATCGAGAATTAATTTCAAACTCAAAATTGAAGCTCGAGCTTGGCTTGAAAGCTCGAAATTCTGAGCCGAGTTCGAGCTTTTACCAAGTCGATCTCGAGCTGCTCACGAACAACTGTACCTCTAAGTGACCAAGAGTGATATGTGCACCGGCACAGGTACTTTTTCTTGCCTATTTAAATCCAAGTAATTTTACTGCTACACCCGCCGCCTGGTCGCAAGTTTTATTTTCAACCGAACACCATACATGTGTTAATACATTCAATCAAATTCTATACTTTGGGTACCTCAGCCTAAATTCAACCCTGAGAGATCTTGCACAGAGAAAAAGTTCAGCCCCATTTTTCTCAAAGAAAATCCCCCAACTTTTCTGAAAACCCATAACCCTCTGAGTTTAGTCAGGAAATTCAACTCTCTCTTTTTACTTTTCAATTAGTTATTTGTTATGCTTGAGTGTTTAGGTAACAGCTCAAACCTTATGGAACATGAAGTGCTCTGTTTCTCCTCAGATAGTAAGGGTATATCATACAGTGTTGTGCATGTCTTGGCAGTATAAATCCTAGTGAAATTACAACTCAACTCTTCCCATTGCATGATGCTAGGACTTAGCTAGCTATCTTGGCAAAATGAATTTTGTGAACAATAACATGCACAACAAAGAGGTGGACTAGAAATTAGTCAGAAAATTAGTGGTGAATCATAATTTGATCAGCATATTTCTGGTTGCCCATAAATTTTAAGAAGCTAAAAGAGTAAACCTGAAACAAACTGAGTTCAACATATTGCAATTTGTGACAATCAAACTATCATGAATTGCTAGCAAGTCCAACTTTAGCAATGCTTCTTTGTTTCATTAATTCCAAAGAGAATAATTTTCTCCAAGTTGTCACACAACTAAAGTCTTTTAGGCACATGCACAGTCATATGATCAAGGACATGAGGACATGAAAAACAAAGCAAACCAGATCAATAACATTTGATGATTAATCTAAGATTAAAGCTGTGAGAAGACAAGGCAACAATGACTAACACAAAATCCCATTTATGGGAACAATATATATACTAGATCTAGACTTTTTATCAAACATTAATATACGTTGTAGTGAGTTGCAGACCTGCTTCTCTATTCCATGTAACAATTGAAAAACCTGATCTCATTTTGTGACTAACAGAGCCCCACCACTTCATCTAATGATCACCAAAATAAAACTTAAATGACAAAAGAACCTCACAGATCAATGATCTTATGAATCTTATTCAACAAAACACAAAGATAGTCATTGTAAAAATCATGTCACTCTTACAATGAAAGAAGAGAGAGATAGATCGATACTCAAAGGTGCAACAAAGGAAACAAAAGGAAGTTAATTAATGACATGAGAAACTAGAACAAAAAGTTCAAGTAACCATCTAGTCCTGCATGGTTTGCTACCTGTCATGTCTGGCCACCATGGATGACAAGGGAGTGTACCTTCTGGCTGAAAGGGCCACCGGTCGCCGGAAAACCACGCCGGAGAACCGGATGGCAGTGACCAGCACTGACATGAACTCCATCGCTACCACGCCAACCTCCTGGAACCTGCAGAAGCTCTTCCTCATGATCACTCCCAGAACTACAGACACTGCAGTCCCATGAAGCCATGGTGTTGATTGATTCTCCGGAGTTCTATCAAAGAACAACAAGAAGATCCTTTGACATGAACCATTGTTTAGAAAGGGAAATAGTCCTTTTTATGTTCAAAATGACTAAAATACCCCTGCATGGAGTGGAGGTTGTGAGGCAAAGTGAGGGGTATATGGCTGTAAAAGTAGAGAAACATTAATAAGATCAGGACGAAGGTTGAAATGAGGACATAATGTGGTCATCTTTCGTTGGTTCTGGCGGGTGAAACCGAGCGACCGCATGAATTGTGTTGTGTTATGGGACCCACGCAGTTCGAAACAATGTCGACATTTCGGTGCCATTCTTGGGTCCAAAACAGAGGTGCATATTTTATATGTTTTATATATCAATTCAAGAGTTGATAGATATATCCTCCGAACCTGTTTAAGAAAATTGGAAAAAAAAAGGGAGTCCAAGACCTTTTGGTACAGCTGCCTAGGTCTTTTATACAAGAGATTCGGGCCACTCGTCTCATGGAAATCTTGAACTCAAATCCCCACTAACATAAGATGTGGGGGTAAAACATAGGTCATCTAACGGGGTAGCCCACATAAACACGTTAGTCTTGTTAACTTATAGTAGATTAAGTAGTAAAATAAATACATATTATATGAAATTTTTGAAAGGTATAATAAATTGTCTGTGTGAAATCTGAGGTGAATCAAACCCTTACATGTTGTATTTGACTGATCGGAGATGTTTGTAGCCCATGTCAAAGATAAAAATTTTAAAAATAATTAAAAAAAAAAACAGAAGGAAAAAGGAGGTAACGGGATTGATCATTAATTTCTACGGCCAAGAAACATCGACAGTGTTAATCTCTCACTACCATGGATTCAAATGTAATCAATTTACAGACCTGTTTCATTCTTGAGCTTGCAAATTCGAGAAAGGAGCTATGCATATAAACAACATACACAGGTGTAATAAATTAGTGCTTCAATGGCAGCACATAGAAATGGTTTCATTTCCTTCCACCTGACAAACTAGGGGGTGTACTCCTGACCTTGAGACTGCCATCAGGATTTCTCAGTTCAATCAAATCCTCAAATAGTCTGTATGAAGGGACATATGGTTTTGGAGGTATGCCGGGCACAAGTGTCCTCTGGTTTACATTCAACTGCTGATGATCACCTCCATTGTAGTAAGCTGGCACATCAGGTCTCTGGTACTGTTGGACTTGTGCCTGCAATGGAACTCGGTAGCTGGTAGGAGTTGCCCATGGTGGTGGTGGATAACTAGATGGGTATTGAGGCACTTGAAGTTGTGGCTGAGGTGGAGCTGGAGCTGATGGAAGTTGTGGTTGAAGTGGAGAGGGTGCAGGTTGAGCCCAGGGAGCAACATAGCTGTTGTAGGGAATGTATGCTTGATTCCCGGTGTAAGGCTGAGGGTTGTAAGGGTACCCGTGTTCATTGGAGGAAGCAGACAATGGCGATCCAGTGAAGTTAGAGGTCGAGGATGGTGTTATAGGAGTATGAGGTGATGAAGGGTTTGTTACCAAAGTGATACTCAGAAGATCAATCAAGTCTTCCTCTTTTGTTGTCCTAACAGGAGTGGGAGGATCAGGCAGGGCCAATGCATTGCTAGCTGTGGAAGATGAGGCTTCTGTTTCAGTTGAAGTAGTTGAGATAGGTACCAACTGACCATTGGTTTCCAAGTCCTCTCTGGTTTCAGGTGAAGCTTGTTTGAGTTTTGAGTTTCTGCAACAAAAGACATGAATTACTTTCAAATATGGATGGAAATTTTTGGAGGAAGTATGTTGTGGGGGATTGGGCCTGAATGTGAAACCTGCGAGCTAGTTGAGTGAATTCATCATCCTCGTCTTCTTCTTCATCAACATTTTGATTGACTGGTCCTGGGGAGGGTGGTGTAACAGGAACACTAGGGACAGGACTCGATGTAGAAGCTTCAATGGGAAGTGGAGAACCAGAGGCTATTGCATCATTCATCGCGAGCAAACTCTGAAGCCTATCGTTCAGTGTCAGAGCTTGTCCTAGAAGCTCTTCATCCCTGCCAAGATTAGCCATGCCAAATTTAGTCTTTTAAAAACAAGAGATCTCTCAAAAAAGATGCATTAGGATCATTCAAACTTAAAAAAAATGGCAGATAACTTGCAAAGGATATCCATCACATTTGTAGCAACAAAAATTATATTTCATTGCAGCAGAAGTTCATACTGAAAGTAATGAATAACAGACAAAATGGTGAGATAGAACTTCCATCCACTGTTGCATTAAAACTCACCCAGTTGTGTTGACCAATTGCAAAACCCTTTTTTGGTTGGACCGGCATTGACTAACAAGGTCCGTGATCACTTCATCTTTAACAGCCTACCAAGAAATTAAAACATACACATCTTGAGTAACTCACATCATTGGGCATTTATACAATTGCAACGTGTCATAGAACCAAGATGAAATCAATAGAGAATTCAAATGGACTTTTCCATTTTCCTTGAATCAAACTTAACCTGCTGAATTTTGTCTACAATTTTAAATTCAACGTCGCACAAGCTATATACTAACTATATTGAGTGCACCAGGAGATGCATACCTCACGATCATTTGGGTTCACAGCGCGAAACATTTCACTTAATAGTTCCATAACACTCCGAATGCCATCCAAGCCCGACAAACTAAAAAAAGTAATATAACAATTAACAAAAATATGAAGTGCGGGTAACACAGGCAATTACTCAAGCTAAAGCTTGAATATGCAATCATGAATTTCACAAAGTAAGAATGTAAGATATTTTCAAGGCTGCACATAACGCAATAGAATTTCACCTCAAATTTGCTATCTCTGAAGCCATTGCTTCATCAAGCCTCATAGAAGAATTGTTGGGCATCCCATAATTTGCTTGAAGATGTCTAGGAATAGCTGTTGGATGAGTAGCCGGGGGAGTAAATATTAGAGTAGAGTCTGCTGAGCTTTGGAAATACCACCCCAGATCTCTCTACAAAATGAAGATTTAATAAGCAAGTGGAAGGCAAAAGCTATGATGATTTAGAAGACATGCCATACTACACAATTTCCTAAACCATTCATTGACTTGAAATAGCTAATATAGTTCAAGGTAATGCATTTTCACAGGGAAAAGGAATGCAAAATGTTAAAAACAAACTTGTCAAATTTTAAAATCATCAAGGATTTGATATTACTGCTAAAAAAAGCCAAAAATATGTTAAATAAGAAACTTTAATAAAAACACAATGTGCGTTAGAAGGAATAGATCATATTATCAACTCAAGACTTGGTATTCTAAAAGTTCCCCTAGGCAAGGTCAGCAATGATAATATACCTTTAATTCAGTATATGCCCAGTAATACTGTGGATATTTTCCTCCAGGTCCACCGAATGCTTCTTGCCAGGAATCCAACAAAACCAAAATTTTTTCTCTCACTTGCATATCTGTCTGCAGAAATTTCAAAAATGTTAACAGACAACTAAGTAAAAGCACAAACATCAACAATAACGAAATAATTTTTGGATAGCTTAATTATAAATGGTGCAAATGGCATATTGGAGAAAATTGCATTACATCATGTTCATAAGAACCTGAAAAAGTGCTAACCTTTTTCCTGACAATTTTAATCATCTCTTGCATTACATCACGTTCAACAACTTGATGATGTACAGAATCACCACAATTCTTTATCATTGTCTCCAATAACTATGAAAGAGAAAACCATGGTAAGAATAAAAGGTTGGCAAAGCATTGAATCAAATATCTGCATTTTCAAAGAAGATTTTCAGAATGCCTCCAAATGCTTTAATTTCATATATGATTTATTGTTATCTAAACATTCCGCACAACCAAGAAAAAAAATCAAATAGAATGACAAAATAAAAGATTCCATTATACAATGTTTTGCTTGAATGAATCAATCCCTGTGTTCGAAAAATCGGCCTAGGGCTGACGCCTACTGATGGCAACCACAAAGCTATTTGGAAGGTGGCTTTGGCAGCCCGTTTTCAAAAATCGGCCCTTGCTTTCTATCGAAAAATCGGATGCCTAGGCGGTGCACAGGCGGTGAAGCGAGGCTGAACTAATTAATTTGGCTGAAGGCTTTAAGGAAAAAATTATATGTTTTTAATTTTTTTTTAAGATTTAGAATCGTGAGTCAATCACACATTCACACTCATCAAACCTAAATGTTCCAAAAATCAAAAATAAAATAAAAAATATTAGTTAGCTACTGGAAGGTATTGTACGCCCGTTTTTCCAAAAAATCGGCCCTGGCTTTCTATCGAAAAATCGGTTTTCATTTTAGAGTTGTTTGGAAGCTCTTGTATTATTATTTGATTGTTGATGCATTAATTTGGTTGTTTGTAAATGTCTATTTGGGTATTATATATATTAAAATTATATTATAAATATATATATTTTTCAAAAAGATAAAACCGCCTAGGCCCCGCCTAGGCGCTCTGGGCGCTAGAAGGTGGCTGACCGCCCGACTAGCGCCTAGCGTTTTTTTGAACATTGATCAATCCACATACAAAACCAAAAGATCAGAATCCAATCAGTTGAAAGATGCCCATGCTCAGTTAGTATAATAAGATCCCATGAGTTTATGATCTATATGGTTGCCAGATAAAAATCATAGTGAAAGTACGAACAAGAGATAAAACTAATTCATAAATGATCACAATTTGTACTTACCGTCAAGGCAAGAAATTGAACCTTTGGATTCTTATGTTGCAGCCGCTTCTTCACAGCTTTAACAACATCCTTTGCTTGCCTGAGTTAGTTCACCCATCAGTGATATCACAAACGTTATAACATATCATAAACAATTAAATCAACTAAACTTAAGATTAACCTATATATGACAAAGAGACGGACTAAAAACAATGGAAAATTGAGTAATTACCACTGCATTAAAAAAAGATTAACCACAACCAGAAATATTTCCCAATTTTCATTTTTTTCGCAGTCATTTACCAAAGACAGCAGATAATAAGCCAAAACTTAGGATGATAAGGCTACCAGGTATGTTTTTAGCCAATGTCTTGCCACTGGGATGGAGTTTATGGAATGAAAACCAGAAAAATACAGACCGGAGATTTGTTAAATCAAACAAGAACCTTTTTTCCATTTTGGGATTATTCGTGAACGGACGCAAATCACAGCAAGACAGGTGTTATACTAGAGAATTTAATCATTTATCTATATTAATTTTTAGAACCAAGTCAGAAAGTGCACTTTCCAAACATGCAACACCAAATTTAAATAAGATATGCCAGCCAAACCATGGCAGATCACCATCATGAATTGACTCCAATGTCAAGATCAAATCAGGAGAATACTTCAAAAAATTAAGGAGACAAACATAATAGCATCATTATTGTTATTCAGGAGAATAAACATAATAACTATGAAAGATTTGGAACATAGCACTAAATTTTTTTACATATTAGCGTCAGTATTGTTATCAGACCAAGCATTTCTGCGTAGTTTATACTTTATAGCAGATATACTCTAAAACAAGTTCAAAGTTCAAGTAGACCTCTAAGTCAAACATGATCTAGTAAGACTCAAACCCATAACCCTGAACATGAATATTAAATTGGCAATGATTACCTTATGATTAATGTATGCTTCACCGTTCATTCAATATCATCTAATAAACCAAAAAATTCACATCAATCACCATAATCCACAAACCAGAAGGAATCCAAATCAATCAAATAGCATAGTTTCATTTCAACCTCAATCTTCTCAACCAAAAACCTCTCCTTTACCAATTAAATTCGCCCAAAAAGTGTTCTCCAAACCAAAACACGGTTTTCCACCGAAAAAGCTCACAAATAAAAAATAAAAAACTATTCCACAGAACAAACCCCGAAAAACAAAATTAAAGAAAAAAAAAAAACCAAATCTTTTCCCCAAAAACCTCACCAGTGATCGGAGTTGATGGTGTCGCAGATATCTATGTTCATGGTCCAATCAGGTCCAATCAAGAGATCGCTGGTCGCCTTCTCGACCCGCACCGTCGCCGACCCCAGCGACGACGACATCGTTCCGGCGAACAAGAACAGAAACGGAAAACTCGAGCTTTTCAGCAGCCGAAAGGAACTCGTTTACGGAATCGAAGGAAACAAAAGCGAAAAGATATATGCTTCTTTTTTCTTTCCTATTTTTCTTATATATTATTATTATTTACTATATAATATAACACACTTATCTTATCTTCACTAAATTTATTTATCAGTTTATTTTATTTGGCCATAAAAAATAAAAAAGAGTTTTTTATTTATAGGGGTTATCGTCTCAGACTCAGAGTCGATGTCGGAGGGCGGGGAGAGACAACGTGGCGGCGGAGGTGGGCCCACGTTGGACTTTGTTGAATTGATTGGTGATGTTACCGGGTGGTGACCGTATTGCCAGTTGGGAAAAGGGTTTGGTACTTGCCAAGTTATATGGGTTGTTGGAATTCCAATCATGGGAATGTCCTCGTTGATTTTTGAACTTTGATGTGGTTTATTCGGAATTACCCCCTCGGAAACTTCAAAATCTTTTCATTATCACTGAGATGAGCGAAGGAGTAATAGGAAATTTATAAATCATAGGAATAACTGGCATTTTTATATTGGGAGAATTTTAGTTTTTTTTTAAGAAATATTTTATCTGCCGAATTAAGGTTTTTGATTTTTTTCTATTTTTAGAAATATTTCATATACCAATTATGATATGATTTGAATCCGATTTGCTCTCTTATTTTTAGGGGTTATCTGATTTGTTTAGAGTTTTACAAGCAAATGGCCCTCACGCTGCTCAGGTTTATCTCAAATATGGTATTAATATATATAGGATTTATGGTTCTGGGCATCGGGTATAGGGTTTAGTACATATAATAAATTATGTCCCTTATCTATATTAATATCATGAGTAAAGCTAATTATTCGTCGACGTTCAAAATTTTTTATAAGGAACATAATTTTTTATATGTATTAAATCCTAAACCCTATATATATTAATATCATATTTTAAAAAACTTGTGCAGCGCAACGGCCATGTGCTACTATTTAAAAAAACCTGAGCAACGTGAGGGCCAGTAAATTGTATGAACCCTAAGAAGTGCGTCTTTTTCAAGTTTAAACAAAGAAGCCGTAAATTAGACAAACAAAATCCACAATTTACATATACTTACAAATAAATTATTTGCAGTACAACACAATACATGTAAAACCAATAAAATAAACAATTACATACATGAGTAAATAATAGCACGCGGATTCTCATAGTTCTTCATTCCTTAAGCCTGAAAATTTGTAAGAAGTTAGTTTTCTTAAAATGTAGGCATATGGTAAAATATGAAATGTAAAAGATAAAGAAGTTGAACCTTTTTTGTTTGATTGCCATTTGATAGGCTGCTTCCAAATGACTATATTTATCTTCGTCATTTAGTTGAAGTACACAATATACCGGTGTATCCAATTTGTTTAATCTTCTCAATAAGTCATTACTGGATATGATAAAAACATATCTTTCATACATGCATGAAGCCAAATATTCGTCGACGCTCACATCTCATTTTTTCTGTTGTTTACAGATATAATTTAATATATAAGGAAAAAATGACATCCAATAAATAAATTAATAAATCAAAATAACATGGACAAAAGTGAATTCATGAATTAGTAGCGTAAAATTCCCAATTCATGTATTTCATAAACAAAATTAACATCACACTGATGTAAAATAAACTAATTTAACTAATATGCAAATAAGGGGTAGAACTACGTAATTTAGCTTAGATAATCCAATCCTCTTTTCATCATCAAATTAATCAAATAACAATTTAATCCTTGAAAAATATATATTTACCAATTCATCCCTCTACCCAAACACATTCCAATTCATAAGATTAACCACCAATGATGGATCAGAATTAGCACAATGTCATTAAAACAATGCCATAGAAATAAATTGAAAGAGTCATGATTTAAAAGTTTACCATCAAATGCAAGTTTGAAGAAAAGTTTAAATATGGAAAAGGATATAAAATATCAACTAAGGAATGAAAGCAAGGATGTGCACCAATATGGTAGTCTAAGTTCCTATAGAAGTGTAAATAATTAAGCAAAGAATGTAATTAGCACAACCACAATCACCAATTCTACTAATAAATCTAGGATCAATAAGATTTGGAAAAAAAAAAAAGTAAGTCTTCTAACAACCAAAAGGGTCAAATCATTAACCTTCACTTAGTTTCTTGTATATCCACACTCTTTCAAGTTCTTTAATTTTTTGTGCAATATTAACATTCTCCAACTAACATTTTGAGTGATGTTAACTTATCAACAGTTTAGTAAAATTGAAAAATATCTACCTTTGGTTCCTCTATGCTTTGGCGCTTACTTTCTTCTGTCTCAGAGTCAACCTTATGACCAAGTGGAAAAATAAAGAGGAAAAATAAATTATCAAATGTGAGATTATGCCCAAATCAATACTTCAGTACAACAAAATACCTTTAGCTTCTGCAAACTCTTTGACCTCAATTTTTCAGGTTCTCTGTCATCATCATCATCGCCATTATTGTTCCTAGCACGAACCTGAACACAACAAACTCCAAAATATCAAAATTTCACTACCTAATTCCATAGAACATTGAAAGAAAAACCCAAACCATTCTGGACGAATTGCCAGACTTTCCGCCAGCCTCCAACTTCCTTAGAGCATCCTAAGACAACTTAAATTGTATTATTTAAATTGAAATAAGCTATATGGCGTTGAAATAAATTGAAATAGGACACCTAATGGAATTAAATTGAAATAAATGACAGATGTTCTAAGACAATGCCTTAAACTTCCTCAGAGCACCTAATTCCATAAATATATTCCAGCTATGAAATATATTTATTCTAATATTACCATAGAAATAAATTGAAATAGTTCTGACCTATTTGCATTCTAAGACAAATTTACACATCTAACCTAAAAAGTCATGGAATAAAGATTGTTCTGAATTCTAACAGGGTGTACATTCAATATCACTTTGTCTTCTATAATTCAATCAAAATGTTTAAGATATATTATGAGAATAATTTTTTATTACCTGTTCCATGATGTTGCAAAACTCTTCAAGTGTTTTCCCTAATATAATTTCATCATTTTTGCCATATAAAGTAAGATCTGCAACGCCTGAAGCATCACATATTTGTATATGTATGACATACCTGCCAATTTTAACAATGATGTAAGATAAATCATGCCTCATCCAATTTTACAGTTATAAAACTGAAAGCATCTATTGTTTTATGGTTTTTACATCCCAAAGAATAAATGACACAAATAGTGAAACATATATAATTCTTTTTTTTTCATATATAAATTCAAATTACCTTCTTTTTACTTGAGGGCTTAGGATACTGCAACCATTGCATCTATTGCTCTTTTCAGGATCTAGTTTTCGGTGACACCTATTACATACTGTATATTGGTAGCCTTTATTGATGTAAATACATGAGACATATGCATCAATGCTGTAAAATTTTTTCTGCATAATATTTAAAAAACATATTGTTAGTTCTCCCAAGGATTTAAACACATCTAATTAACATACCCCCGATATTGAATCATCTTTTAGGCATCTTAATCTACTGACATATATTCTTGTTGATCTATCAATTAGATCGACAGATAGCCCGAATTTCGCATAAAAAGGAATGAGATATTGAGCTCTCGAGTCATTTTTAGACCTGAAATTCATAAAGTGCAAATTAAAATGTAACTCTAAATATATTTAAATATCAATATTCAGTATTTTGAATTAGAAATATACCAGTGATATAACTCGATGCTCTTATTGATAAATGGATTGATGTGGAATTTACTGAACATAATGGAGGACAATCCATAGCCAGCAAATATTTTTTTGTGATAAAGCTAGCTTGAACTATAAGTAAATATATCAAATTAGAATTTTTTTTTTTTTTTTTTTTTTTTTGGACAAAGGGGATAAACCCCATTCTAAGCCCAGGTGGGACGGGACAGAGAGAGGACTATCACAGGGCCTGGCCCACTGGGCCTAGCCCCTCATGCTAACGGCCCGTGACTACCTCTCAGCACCCCGCTTTCATTCTGTCACACGAGATTCGAACCGTGGTTCTCCTCCTGGATGCAGAGGACCCTTGCCGCTCGACCTATTGGTCTTTGGCAATTAGAAATTTGTTATACCTTTATACTTTGTTGCTTTGACTCCGAGGTCAAGTAAAATCTGCTTATTTTTAAAACCATCAGCAAGTTTTTCTCCTTCTACTTGTGCATGTTGACCCCAAAGAGTAAGAGTGATAGGAACATAGCTGTAAGTTACAATAATTGGGTTGTAAATTCAAAAAAATAAAAAAAAATACCAATTTTGAGATATTAATTTACCTTCTATCAAGTAATATAATGTCCCTCTTTAATGATTTGTGAGATGATGATATCTCCAAGTCTATAATTTTCCCTACGTGGATGACGATTCCCATTGCATCTGCCAAGAAAAGGTAATTAAAACCAAATATTCAAAGAATTAACATTGGTGAATTGAATCATTGTTCTCGAAAAAATTATTTGGATAAGTACCTATCAATTGAACATCTCTTGTTGCATAAGCTTCCATATTGCTAAAAGGGATAAGATGGTAGTTGTATTTTGGGATATTTTGTCATGTATCACTCATTTCTATAATTTCATTCTTGGTTGTGAGGTGCAAAATACATTCATTGTTGATCAATCTGTTTTTCATTTGGGACCTTCTTGCATGCGCACCGGAAATTTGATAAATCTTTCCTTCTTGAAGCACATCCTTTAATAAATGTATACATTCATTTCTAGAATTATCTTAACGTAGCACTGTCCTTAAAAGAGAAATCATCAGTTATATTTTCTTTAATTGCAAATACTTAGAAATTAAAAAAGAAAAACACTTAAACATGCGATCTTTATGAAATCTACTTAATTTTGAAAAAAAATAGATAGTAAAAATAAAAATAAAAAAATGTTATCTATATATTTTCTTTCTATCTCTCATATCGTTGATTCAATGAACTGCACATAAAAAAATTATAAAATAAAACATTTAAATATCTATCAATATCATGTAACGCTGACCGGATCCGGGACCTCGAAAGCATCGTCATCAGGACCGTAGGTATTAAAGAAGAGATAAACTCAACTCTAATACAAGGCCTAATAATGTGATAAGCAGATAACAATCCATAAATAAACACAAACTCAAGTTCATAAGAACATAGAGTCATTAGGGTCCATAGGCCCTAAAGAAGTCTGGTCCCTATACGGGTCCTACAAATAACGAAGTTCATAAAAAATAAGATAACTGAGACTCCTATAAATCTTGGTCTCCCGGAGTCCTTCTCCTCAAGCTTCTTCCCCTTCTAAACCTCGGAATCTGTAAAAGGAGGAAAAGAGAGAAAACACGTGAGCTTTCGAAGGGAAAGCTTCGATGAAAGTACCCCTGCGAGTCACAAAGTGTCGACAAAGAAAAATGACAGTCAACAGGATCATAGTATCAACAATAAGGTCCTAGGAGTCTACCACAAGCAAGTCAAAGGTACGACCCCTGCTACAAAAGCCCTCGGGCGCTGTAGTGAGTTCAAAGAGAACTCAGAGTTCACTCCCGGTCAGTATGTCCAGCTTTTTGGATATAATTACGACCTAGATGGTCGTTTGACTCTCCAGTCAAAAGATCGGTAGAACTACCTCTTCTTCGTGTTAACGGTGCGATTGATTAATACCATGCCCATCGAGGTAAGACCTCCAGAGATTTGTTTCTCCGGTAGGGCTGTCAGGAAAGTCAGGGGGTCCTATCCCTGAACGTTCCCAAAATTGGAGCTTCCCTAGCTCCACTGAGTCCGGGCAGTAGAACATAGCTAACAGGGACACCAACGTCCCGCAAACAAACATACATGCATAACAGGATTTAAAAAAAAAAAATATGAACAGCATGTATGGCAACAACAGTGCATGTATTAAGAATACATAGCAAGTCCAAGAAATCCCGTCACCGGGTGGAAACTAGGCAAGTGAACTTACACTCCTATCGGGGCCGAACTACAGCTCCGCGTGTTTCCACGCGGCCCGCGTCTTAGATCAACGGATCCTCGTGATCAGTTAACACTACCTCTAGCTCATCAACCACACACATACCAGGAAAGATAGCAACAAGCATGTATGTGCATGAATCAAACAGCAGGTAATAAACAAGAACATGCCAACTAATAGCATCGAACAAAATCAAGAAAAACCCATGCAAGGGTAGAAGCGAGGCAAGAGTGACTTACCTCTAAAGAGACTAAATGTCTTCCTGGTCTCCTTAGAAATGCCTTACGTCTCCCCTGAGAGTATCTGGCATATAGTGGTTTTGTTAGAATTATTGTCCAATAATTTTCGTCTCTCTATATGACCATGCATGCCTATCGTCCCTGTTGGGCTTAGGCCCACTAACGGGTCCTAGGGACCATCTCTCGGGTTACCAGTCCTTATCCCTGGTTCAGTGACCCTTAGTTGACTTGTAGATTCACTTGGGCCTTACCGAGTCAACTCTAGTTGAGTTGGTCCCATTTCAAGCCCATTGCACCATTTATGTTTACCTTAGTCCCTTAAAGGGCTTTTTGGTCATTTAGTTTCTTTACTAAATATTTTCCATCACTCACCGATTTATCCGAATTTAAGAAATTAGTTAATTTCTAATTACCCCATTTCATATTAATTATCATGTCACGTAGTTATAGTTCCATATAGTTACCAAAAACTATATAACTATTTGATTAATAGTGTTAATACTATTAATAAAGATATTACTAAGGTTTTAATCTTTTATTAAAACCTTATATTTCCATCCTTAATAATAACCACCAAACTTAGACACCTTTAATCGGTTAATTGAACATGTGTCACACCCTTGGTATTTACCTTTAATCAATTTCATTGATTAATTAACTTTTCAACTATATTTCTCTATAGTTTTCACATTTATTAACCGTGCTAATAATTTGTCACACAAACTATAATAGCAATACTCATCCAAGTTTAATGTCACAAATAAATATATCAAACTCTATAGTTTCTACTAAAAATATTTGTGACATATCAACAACTATCTCAACTAATTAGTTATTATTTGTCACAATAATCAACTAATATTTCAATAAGCTTGTCACACTAAGTTAATATTTTCATTAACTTTTATGTGTTGTCACATGACCTTAGTTCCCCATTTAAATACTCTACTTAGCATTTTTTTTTTAATAATTATAACCAACCAATGTTCTCATTAAAAGAGAGTATAAGAGAGGAAAATAAATATTTATTTAAATTAATGTCACACCCCTATGTGTGTAAATGTTTAATTAAAACATTATACTTATTATATATTTATTATATATTTTTTTTATTCTTCATCTTCAACCTCTCTCTCACTCTCTCTCTCGTGACCGAACGCCATCACCCTCGTCCTTCATCGCCGGTGAGCTCCGAGCACCTGCCCGTGCTCGGTCCCCGTTGCTGTGAGTTCCTCGACCACGGCCGGCCCCTCCGGAGCGCCACCAGCCTTCTCTTTCAACGAAGAACTAACAATCTCTCGGCCGGGATTTCCCCTTCCCCGGCGAGCTCTCACCGTCGACAGCATGAATGCGAGAACGCCTCTAGACTACTCTACAGAGTTTTTGGATGCTTACCGAGGGGTTTGTCGATGCCGGGAGTGTCGGTGTCGCCGGTAAACGCGTCCTGTTTCTACTCCGACGAGCTCGGCCGGCAACGGCTCCTTCTCTTCTTCGCGTCGTCTCAGCGCCGCCCTTCTCCTCTCCCGTGAGCCGCGGCTTCGGTCCCCCTGACTCGCCCGGAACCCTGAGAGCTTCCAACGAGAGCTCCTTCTCTTCCTCCACCCGTCACCTCACCGGAGAAGACAATGCTTGCTGCGTTGGGGTGCCGAGACAGAGGAGTGAGGCCCCCTTTTTATAGGCCTCCGGCGTCCAGGCGAAGCGTCAACTCCCAAGGTAACGTTAGCGGCCCGGCCGCTGGCGTTTCGCGCTCGCGGTGGAGAAGCGGCGGGCCTGCGTCGCGAGGAGGCGTTGCGGGCCGGAGGAGGCGGCGGTGGTGCCTGGGGATGCATTCTCACGGATGGGCGGCGAGGATCACTTGATCCTTCCTAAGCGGCCGAGATTTAATCTTTCATCTCGATCCATAATTTTACCCTCTAAACGGCCGGGATTTTTAAAATGTGTTAGCGGTCAAGATTTTGGATCTTGCCTGCATATCCATCAACATAGGCGATGAACGGCTTCAAGTTGCCCTCACGGTAGGGCCCTTTTTACTTGACTCCCTCTCCTTTGCCTGCAGACGGTATCGCGATATGATAGATCCCATCTCCGATCGCCACGTGGCTCAACGAGAGCCTTACTCGATTCCTTACGATCAGCACTCTCTTAGATGGCTTGATCTCGACCGTTAAACCAAAACTCTGAAGGAAAATTCTCCAGAGATCCCCCCATTTTGCCAGTTTACGAAACAGCCCTTCATCTGTGAGAGAGGCATTTTCTCCCTTAGTCCCTCAACTTGTTTTATTTACTATAAGGTCCTCAACCTCCCGAAAATTATTATTCAGTCCTTCCCGACTCCATAATAATTTAAGTTCCATTTAATTTAATTAAATCGTTTAATCCCACATTAACACCAATCGCGGAAAAATAATATATATATATATTTTTTGTTTTCTAAATATTTCCCAATAAAATTTATGGATTTTACATATCAAATCTAAACTTTAATTTGCAAAAAAAAAAAAAATAGATGGTAAAGAGAAAAATAAAAAACTTTATAAAGAACTACTTAGAGAGAACATTAAAACACAACACGATCTAGAAAGAAAAGGGGAAAAAACATTGCCTATGCCTTTTGTCTTTCTCAGATTTTCGTTTCAATGACCTTACGGAGAAGATAGACAATCTTTTCCCATAACCACTTAAAAACGATAATCTATAGATACGGTCATGTTGAGAGATCGTGACGATAATGTAAAGACAGACTAAAATTTCTAGAATTATCTTAATAGAACACTATTAAGAGAAATTATATGCACACAATCTATTTAAATACTTAGAAAGTAAAAAAAGAAAACATTTAAACATACAAATATACAATTTATCAAATCTATAAAAATATTATCTCAATATCAATTTTTTTTCTTAGCCCAAAATTTCTAAAATTATCTTAATAAAACACTATTCTCATGAGAAATGATCTGCACACAATCTATTAAAATACTTAGAAAGGAAAAAAAGGGAAATCATTTAAACATGCAATCTATATCAAATACAAACTTGAATTTGTAAAAAATAGATAACAAAAATAAAAAATAAAAACCTTACTTGTATATTTTCTTTCTCTTATTAGACCGCCGATCCAATGAACTGCATAGAAAAGAAACACAATCTTTTAGAAAATTATCGGAAAAATCATTTAAATTTGTTGAAAACAGATATTTTCTTTTTCTAAACCAAAATTTCAAGAATTATCTTAACGTAGCACTGGCCTTAAAAGAGAAATCATCAGTTATATTTTCTTTAATTGTAAATACTTAGAAATTAAAAAAGAAAAACACTTAAACATGCAATCTTTAAGAAATTTACTTAAATTTGAAAAAAAAAATAGATAGTAAAAATAAAAATAAAAAATAAATAAAACTTAAAATAAATCTATAAAAGTATTATTTTAATATATTTTTTCCTTAGACTAAAATTTCTAGAATTATCTTAACAGAACACTATTAAGAGAAATTATCTGAACACAATCTATTAAAATACTTAGAAAGTAAAAAAAAAATAAAAACATTTAAACATACAAATATACAATCTATCAAATCTATAAAAGTATTATCTCAATATCATTTTTTTTTTCTTAGCCCAAAATTTCTAGAATTATCTTAATAAAACACTATTCTCAAGAGAAATGATCTGCACACAATCTATTAAAATACTGAGAATGGAAAAAAAGGGAAAACATTTAAACATGCAATATATATCAAATATAAACTTGAATTTGTAAAAAATAGATAATAAAAATAAAAAAATAAAAAACTTACTTGTATATTTTCTTTCTCTTATTAGACCGCCTATCCAATGAACTGCATAGAAAAGAAACACAATCTTTTAGAAAATTATCTAAAAAAGCATTTAAATTTGCTCAAAACAGATATTTTCTTTTTCTAAACCAAAATTTCTAGAATTATCTTAACTTAGGACTGTCCTTAAAAGAGAAATCATCAGTTATATTTTCTTTAATTGTGAATACTTAGAAATTAAAAAAAGAAAAACACTTAAACATGCAATCTTTATGAAATCTACTTAATTTTGAAAAAAATAGATAGTAAAAATAAAAATAAAAAATGTTATCTGTATATTTTCTTTCTATCTCTCAGATCTTTGATTCAATGAACTGCACAAAAAAAATTATAAAATAAAACATTTAAATATCTATCTATATCAAATCTAAACTTGAATTTACAAAAAAAAATAATAATAATGATTAAAAGATTGTAAAGAAAAAAATAAAAAACTTTATAAAGAACTACTTAGAGAGAACATTAAAACACAACACTATCTAGAAAGAAAAGGGGAAAAAAAACATTACCTATGCCTTTTGTCTTTCTCAGATTTTTGTTTCAATGACCGGAGAAGATAGACAATTTTTCCCATAACCACTTGAAAACGATAATCTATAGATACGGTCATGTTGAGAGATCGTGACGATAATGTAAAGACAGACTAAAATTTCCAAAATTATCGTAACAGAACACTATTAAGAGAAATTATCTGCAGACAATCTATTAAAATACTTAGAAAGTAAAAAAAGAAAACATTTAAACATACAAATATACAATATATCAAATCTAGAAAAGTATTATCTCAATATCATTTTTTTAAGACCAAAATTTCTAGAATTATCTTAATAAAACACTATTCTCAAGAGAAATGATCTGCACACAATCTATTAAAATACTTTGTAAAATCCATGAATTTTTGGAAATAAATATTTTGTTATTTCCTTGAGAAAAATATTTAAATTATTTACTTACCGCGATTAGTGTTATTGTGGGATTAAATGATTTATTTAAACTAAATGGAACTTAAATTATTATGGGGTCTGTAGGGACTGAATAATAATTTTCGGAAGGTTGAGGACCTTAGAGAAGTTTCTTCTCTCACAGTCGCGAGGACTTTATGGTAAATAAAACAAGTTGAGGGACTAAGAGAGAGTATGCCCTTCTCACAGAAGAAGGACTGTTTTGTAAATTGAATAAATGGGGGGACCTCTGGAGAATTTTCCTTCAAAGTTTTGATTAAACGGCTGAGATCAAGCCATCTCTGAGTGTGCTGATCTTAAGGAAATGAGCAAGGCTCTCATTGAGCCACGTGGCGATCAGAGATGGAATCCATCTGATCGTGGATCAGATACGAGGCAAAGAAGGAAAAGGGTTAAGTAAGAATAACCTTACCGTGCGGGCGATCTCTAAACGTTCATCTTGGATGTTGCTAGATACGATGCATGAGATAAAACCTTGGCCATTAAAAACCTATAAAATCCTAGCCTTTGATCGCAGGGTTGACGGATCCGAGACAGGCCAGAGACCGTCGGTGACCATCGTGCGATCTTCACCGTAGATCGCTGGATGTTGATCACGAGGCGACGCCACCACCTCCTTTAGCCGCCAAAGAACGTTCGCTGAGGGCCCGAGTATCCCGACCGTTTCAAGGCTAGAAACACGCATCCCGGCCGCGTGAAGCGTTACCACAGGAGATGGTCCAGTCCGCCTGTTTTGCTAGGGCTATAAAAGGGGGACACCACCCCACTGTTTCGTCACACTTTCGCCCGAGCCCCTCCAGTCTCCGGTGAGGTGACAGAGGAGAAGAGAGAGAAGCCTAGAGAGCTCGTCTTGGCTTTTGAGCTCACGGTCTCTTGAGCCTGATAACACAGAGAGGGAGGAGAAGTCGGGTTAGAGAGGGTGGAGTTACACGGCACGGTGCTTTCACTGGAGAAGGCGACGCAGCTTGTAGGGCAACCGTAAGAACTCTCAAGGAACCAAACGTCGTCCCGGCTCTCCGTAAGTCCTTCTCTCCGCTACGTCATTAGAGTAGGTTGCATGCATTACCGGAGTGTGAGCTGCGTTTGGAGAGAGTTTCCACTCGCGGGCCTAACACGACGGAGATCTCCAAATGACAGAGGCGAGGCCTGGCGTATTAGATGGGGCCTGTAATAGTGGTGAGGCTCTCGGTGGCCCGGGGACCGAGCCGCGAGGCGGGGCTTGGGAGGCCGGAGAAGAGGCAAGTAAGAAGGCGTCGGCCTTGTCGGTCGCAATGAAAAGAGAAAAGAAGAAAGTGAAGTAAAAAAAAATATATATATATAATATGTTAATGTTTTAATTAAAAGGCAGACTTAGGGATTTTGATAAATCATAACTCTGTTAATGTGACATATTAGCTAAACTAATGGATTTAGCTAGCTAATATATTTTTGTTGGGCTAAGATATTAACAAATTATTTGTGACAATAATTCTTATATAATTGCTAGTATAGTTTGCTAATTATTGTTATATAATGTTAGTAGTGTGACCAAATATTGGTTAATCCATTTATTTTGGCCTAAGATACTAGTTAAATTGTTAACTAGTAGAGGTAATGAATTTTGAAACTATAGAGTGTGACAAATTATTAGCATGATTAATAATTTGAAAACTATAGCGAGACATAGATGAAAAGTTAATCGATTAATGAAATTGATTAAAGTGAAATACTTTAGAGTGTGACACATGTTCAATTAATCAATCAAAGGATATAAATCTTTGAAAGTGGAATCCAGGTTTTGTGGTGATTATTAGGTTATGAAATTTTTATTCATAATTTAATTAGAAAACATAAGGTTTTGATAGGAGATTAAAACCTTGGTTCGGCAATTAAATTAGTATTGTCTCTATTAATAGTATTGAAACTATTAATCAACTAGTTGAAAAATTAGACAACTATATGAACTATGAATATGTGACATAATAATTAGTTAATAATTATTATGAAATATTGAAATGGGGTAAATAGAAATTAATTAATTAATTTCTTAAATTCGGATAAATTGGTTATGTGAAGGAAAATATTTAGTAAGGAAGCTAAATAAATTCAAAAAGGACTATTAAGCCCTCTAAACAAGGTTGAACCTTAAACTTTAGGGTCAAAAGTTGCCAAATGACCAAAATGCCCTTCCAGTGGTAAAAAGGGGTTAAGATCAATTTGAATAGGCCCAACTCAATCAAATGACCGAACAAGAGTCGACTCAACAAATAGACCAGAGTTGACTAGGTTTGACCAAGGTGGGACCAAAAGTCAACTAAGGGACACCAAAGCAGGAATAAGGGCCAAGAATCTCGAGAGATGGTCCCTAGGACCCGTTAGTGGGCCTAAGCCCAACAAGGACGTTAGGCATGCATGGACATTTAGAGAGATGGAAATTATTGGAACAATAATTCTAATAAAACCATTATATGCCGTATACTCTCGTGGGAGACGTAAGGCATTTCAAAGGAGACCAGGGAAGACATTTAGTCTCTAGAGGTAAGTTCGCTTGCCCTAGTTTCCACCCGGTGACGGGATTTCTTGGACTTGCTATGTATTCCTATTACATGCAATCGCTGATGCCATACATGCCGCTCATATCCGTTTCTTGAATCCTCTGTTAAGCATGTATGCTTGTTTTACGGACGCTGGTGTCCCTATTTGCTATGTTCTCTTGCCGGACTCAATGGAGCTAGGGAAGCTCCAATTTAGGAATGTTCGTGGTTAGGACCCTCGACCTTCCTAATGTACTCACCCGTGAGAAGCAAATCTCTCGGAGGTCTTGTCCCGTGGGCATGGTACACTGGTATTAATCAAGTTAACACGTAGAAGAGGTAGTTCTACCGACCTTTTTGACCTGGAGGGTCAAACGGCCAGGCTAGGTCGTATTTATATCAAAAAGCGGACATACTTGGTGGGAGTAAACTTCGCAGTTCTCTTAGGACTCACAAGCAGCCCGAGGGCTTTTGTAAATGTGGGTCACCTTTGACTTGCTTGTGGTAGACTCCTAGGACTTTATTGTTGATACTATGATCCTGTTGACTGTCATTTTTCCTATTGATGACACTGTGACCTGCAGGGGTACTTACTGAGCTTTCCCTTCGAAAGCTCATGTGTTTTCTCTTTTCCTCTTTACAGATTCCGAGGTATAGGAGGGGAGAGAGCCTGGGGAGAGGACTCCGGAGGACCAGAGGTTATAGGAGTCTTCTTTATCTTTATCTTTGTGAGCATTATTGTTGTTGTAGGACCCGTATAGGGACCAGACTTCTATAGGGCCTACGGACCCTAATGACTCTATGTTCTTATGAACTCGAGTTTATATTTTATTTATGGATTGTTATCTGCTTATCACATTATTAGGCCTTGTATTCGAGTTGAGTTTATCTCTCTTCTTTAATACTACGGTCTGATTGACTTTGCAGGTCCCGATCCGAATTGAGGCGTTACATACTTAGAAAGGAAAAATGGGAAATCATTTAAACATGCATCTATATCAAATATAAACTTGAATTTGTAAAAAATAGATAGTAAAAATAAAAAATAAAAAATAAAAAACTTACTTGTATATTTTCTTTATCTTATTAGACCGCCGATCCAATGAACTGCATAGGAAAGAAACACAATCTTTTAGAAAATTATCTGAAAAATCATTTAAATTTGTTGAAAACAGATTTTTTTTTTCTAAACCAAAATTTCTAGAATTATCTTAACGTACTAACGTACCACTGTCCTTAAAAGATAACTCATCAGTTATATTTTCTTTAATTGTAAACACTTAGAAATTAAAAAAAGAAAAACACTTAAACATGCAATCTTTATGAAATTTACTTAAATTTGAAAAAAATAGATAGTAAAAATAAAAATAAAAAACGTTATCTGTATATTTTCTTTCTATCTCTCAGATCGTTGATTCAATGAACTGCACATAAAAAAATTATAAAATAAAACATTTAAATATCTATCTATATCAAATCTAAACTTGAATTTGCAAAAAAAAAAAAACAAAGATGGTAAAGAGAAAAATAAAAAACTTTATAAAGAACTACTTAGAGAGAACATTAAAACACAACACGATCTAGAAAGAAAAGGGGAAAAAACATTACCTATGCCTTTCGTCTGTCTCTAATTTTCGTTTCATTAACCTTACGGAGAAGATAGACAATCTTTTCCCATAACCACTTGAAAACGATAATCTATAGATACGGTCGTGTTGAGAGATCGTGACGATAATGTAAAGACACGGTCGTGTTGAAAGATCGTGATATCGTGATATTTTAGTTAAATAAAAAAAATTAAAAATATGAGAAATTTCAAATGCCTCATTCTAATTTTCTCATTTTTTTGAATTTTTTGAAAAATAAAATAATATTGTAACCGTTCTCTTCTGCTTAGAAATATGGATAGAAATTTAGATAAGTTTAGTTTTAAAAAATAATTTGTCAATTTTAGCAAATTTAGATTAAATGATAAGGTCTCTAGCTTAATCTTTTGAGGCTATTTAACGGGCTTGCGGGTTAGTTTTTCATTACTGAATTCTGAATAATAATTTTATTTTTGGATTTTCAGAGATTTGTTTCTGTTTATCTTTCTCTTTGTCGTCTTCCTTGCGATCCCCCTTTGGATCCGGCTAGCCCGCATGTTAATCACTACCCTGTCCGGTGTCAGGATAGTACCAGATATAAAGGGATTGATCCATTGGCCTAGTGTTCCTTTGCTCCTTCTATAGCCCTCGGGGAGGTTGGTGCTTATTGTGACCATTTTTGTAAGATGGCAGGTGGTGACCTCGGCAGTTACCATGATACTCGCCACTCACGCTGAATGATGACTTCAAATTGGCCACCGCATGATGCGAATGGATTAAATGGTCTCGGTATCGCCCATCATCTACTTAGATGTCTGAGATGGTGCCACATGTGGGTTGTAGATTTTACTCCGTATCAGGTTATATGCACAATAGTTTTACTGAATTATCCTCATCATCGAAATTTTTTTCAAACCTTTTTTTTTTTTTTACACAGATGTATAACATAAAGCATTCAAATATCTTTTACAACTTCATCTTAGCTCTCAATTCCTTTACTTTTGCTCTCATGGAGAAGCCTGTTCAGTTTCATCTTTTTTTCATCTTGTGTGTGGTTGCAACAAATTTATTATTATTATTATTATTATTATTATTATTATTATTATTATTATTATTATTATTATTATGAATGCAGTTTTAGTAGCCTCTATTTCTTCAACATATAGTAAGCAGCAGCCTTGCAGTATATGGCGTCTTTTTATCAAAGTTGATCACTTCCTTTGTTGGTTTCTTACTTCTGCAGCAACATGAGAAGTATCATAGTGTTCTACTTTGTAGATATTTACTCCTCCTTTTCCAGTCCCTCCTTCTAGGCCGAATTTATAAATCATTAGAGCATAAGAAGTCAGCAACCCAATTTTCAGGCGAAGAAGATGTTGTTGAGATGAGAGACTGACAACTTCTATATTTTCATACCGCATTTAAGATTCATGCTAATATGCTTCAATTGGCTCATCTTGCGATTTGCATCTTTGATTGATTCATGCTCCATCGATCTTCAAGGATTCATGTTATCTTGTTTTAGGATCGATGTGCTTTCATCGCCTCAAGATGCATGCAATTCATCACCTCAGGATTTGTTTTTGTAAAATCCAAGGAATTTTTAGAAATAAAGGTGTTAAAATTTTCTTAAAAAAAAAAATATATATGTATTAAGTTTATTAATTTCCCTAGAGTTTAAATGGGAATATTAGAGAGAAATTTTTCCTAAGAAATTAAATGGGAGAAAATTTAGTTAAAAAAAGGATTAAAACCCTAATTAGGGTTTATTGGTGGCCAGAAGGACTAATTTGTAATTTGGAAAATTACAAAGGACTATAGGAAAATAGTCCCCTCTCACAGGCTTGGATTAGAGCGTAACCTAAAAAGAAGTAGGGATCTTCAGTTAATTTGTCAGAGAAAGGGGTCATATGGAGATAAACCAACGGTCGAGATTAAAAGATCTCGAACCATTGTGAATCTCAGAGCAATACAATGGCCACGGAAGGGCCACGTGTCTACCTGAGATCGTCCTATCACGATGCAACCCGGATCCGAGGCAATGAGATAGGAGAAAATGGGAGTGATGACGCCCAGACGGTGAGGGGCGGCCCATGAACCGCCCATCTTTGATACTGGCGGATGCGAAGCGTAGGCGTAACTCGCCATTGATTTATTTTAGATCCACGACCATTGATCGAGAGAGTGAGTGGATCACGGAGGCATTGGCTCAAGATCCGGCCGTTGATCGTAATGGAATCTCGACCGTTGATCGAAGAAAATCTAGATCCAAGGATCTCAGATCTAATCCAAGCCATTAGTATCTACCACGTGATCTCCACCGTTGATCTGAGAGAACCAATCCCGAGGGGAGCCAGATTACCGGCCTTGTCGCTTTGTCTTGGCGCCATGAACCCGCCGCCTCCCGTCAGATTCTGGCCGTAATGCCGCTTCGTCGGGCAATTCGCAGACGTTGTTGATCGATTCGTCTGCCCATCCCCTATAAAATCCCTACCCTGGCCTGCTCAATGGCATCAAGAAGAAGGGAATCGTGGTGGTCTCCAGCAAGTCTTGGTCGGAGAAGCGAGCAACCGTCTTGGGACGCCTCTGTCGCTACAAATGGTACCAGGAGAATCTGAGTGAAGGTATGAATCTCCTCCTGTGTTCAATTTAGTTTTTGGTACATGTTTAGTTAGGATTAGGGCTCGCCGGAGTTGGAGATTGTCGGCGAGAGGTGGAGATGCAGGGAGAGGGAATGGGGTCATTAATGTGCGCCAAGCAATGGCGTGGCGAGACGGAGCTCGTGGCATGCTCGGCCAGGCCGAGTATTCTCAGGCGAGAAGATGCCATCTCCGACGAGCAGCTCCGATGAGGTCTCGGTCGCGAAGAAGAAGATGGAATATAAAAAAAAAAAATATGTAATTAAATGTTTTAATTGAAAAGGTAACTATAGGAGTGTGACAACATTAAAAAAAAAAAAATTAATTAATTAAATGTTTTAATAACTATAGTGTGACATATAATGTGACATATATATGATAATATCAACTTAGGTAGTTGATTAATCAAATAATGTGTAGTTGGTAATGTTAAAAAAGGTGTGACAATTAAAATAATCGGTCTCTAACTATAGTGGTGTTACTATCAAATAGTTAAGTTCGTATAGTTACAAAGACTATACGGAACTATAGTGGAGTAACAAAAAAATCAATTTATTAAATTCATTGAGAATAAACTATGTAGGTGCGACAAATTAAGTTGATTAGTTGTCTAGGGTGATTAAAAGGATTTAGTGGAATTACTAAATACCTTGAATGAAGTTTGGTTAAGAACATGGGTGTCGTGCCATTAAACTATTTGATAAGGGTCAATCAAATAAAAATAAAGGTATTTAATCAAGCCATGAGGGTTAAATACATAAAACACTTAAGTCGACGATGAACCAGTTAAAGGGGAAATCGGGTTCATTATTTCGGAGGCCTAATGGGTTGGGCCCAAATAAATCAAATACATTCTTAAATTATTAGGAGTGAGAATTTAGGGAACTGTAAAGGAACTAAGCCCTAAACAGGGCAGGACCTTAAACCCTAGGGTCCTAAATTGCCCAAATGACCAAAATGCCCTTCCTTTGTTAAAAAGGGGCTAAAGTCAAGTTAAAAGCGTGTAATGGGCTTGAAACAGGCCCAACTCAACTAGAGTGACTAGAAATGACTAAATAGGGTTTGAACTCGACAAGTAGAGTAGAGTTGACTGGGTTTGACCCAGCTGGGTCCAAGGTCCACTAAAGGACATGAAAGCAGGGAGATAAGGATTTGCTGTAACCCAGAGATGGTCTTTAAGACCCGTTAGTGGGCCTGGGCCCAACAGAGATGATAGATGTGCATGAGTAACTAGAAACTTATTGAAATCTTGACTCTAATAAGGGTCTATGTATGCCAGATACTCTCGGGGAGTTGTTGGCACCCTAGAGAAGACTAAAAGGACATCTAGTTTCAACGTACCAGAGGTAAGTACTTTTGCCTACTATCCCACTCTACAGAGTGTTCTTGACTTTTATAATTGCTATGCTTGTCTTTGTAAGTACACTTGCCTAGTTCCCACCCGGTTTCGGGTTTTTCTTGGACTTGCTATGTATTCTTATTACATGCCTTGCTGATGTCATACATGCTATTCGTATCTGTTTTAGACTCCTGCTGAGCATGTATGTATGTTTTCGGGACGTTGGTGTCCCTGTTTGCTATGTTCTACTGCCAGGACTCAGTGGGGCTAGGGAAGCTCCAATAAAGGAAATGTTCAGGGACAGGACCCCTTGGCATTCCTGACTGCCTTACCAGAGAGGCAAATTTATGGAGGCCTTACCTGTCAGTGGGCATGGTACACTGACCGTGTTAACACGTAGGAGAGGTAGTTCTACCACGCACCAGGCGGAAGGGTCGAAGCGACCAAAAAGGTCGTTATTCTGACAAATAATAGCTGGACTTACTGGCCGGGAGTGAACCTTGAGTTCTCTTGAAACTCGTTACAGAGCCCGAGGGCTTCTGTATCAGGGGTCGTACCTTTGATTTGTTTCAAGTAGGCTCCTAGGATTATATTGTTGGTATTGTGACCTCATTGGATGATATATTTCCTATTTATGTCTTTGTGACCCGCAGGGGTACTTATTGGGCTTTCCATTCGAAAGCTCATGTGTTTCACTTTTCCTCATTTACAGATTCTGAGGTTTAGGAGGGGGTGGAGCCTGAGGAGAGGACACAGGGGAGATCCAAGGTCTAGGAGACTCCTTTATCTTTTACTTTATAAGCATTATTATTTGTAGGACCCGTATAGGGACCTGTCTATTATAAGGCCTACGGACCCTGATGACTCTATGTTCTTTTGAACACAAGTTTATTTTATGTTATGGATTGTAATCTGCTTATCACCTTATTAGGCCTTGTATTTGAGTTGAATTTGTCTCTGCTTGAATACGGCCGGTCTGTTGACGTGCTCGAGGTCCCGGATTCCGGGTCGGGGCGTGACAGTTTTCCTCCTTCGCCTTAGGATTTGTTTTCTTCTCTCACCTTAGGATTTGGATTCCCTATGTGAGAATCGAGGATTTTTAAAGGATAAATTTTTTTTTTTCTTTCCTAGTTTTTGTTTTAGTCGTGTGGTTAATAAGGAAATGTTCCCATTGTCGGACTTGTTTGAAATTCCTATTTGTTATTTAAACATTTAGTTGATTAATAAGTTATGTCTAAGTTTTCCTTTAATTAATCAGTTTATTAAAATATGTCTCATGCTAGGAGATGAAAGGGGGGATTTAATTAGCTAATCCCTTAAGTGGAATTATTTGGGGTCACCAAGGACATTTTGGTAATTATGTGTGATCGGGGAATTTGAAAATAATGAATAATAAAATTTATTCGATTATTTAATAATTGATTTAATTATGGAGGTCCCCAAAATTTGAAATTAATTAGACTTGATTGGAAATTTAAAAAGGAATAAAATTAATTGTGGAATAATTTATTTTGGTGATTGAATTAATTTAGGAATTCATCAATTTAGACTTATTTGGTCTTAATTGAAAAAGGAAGGAGAAACTGAATAAAATTCCTAAATTAGAAAATTAGGGACTTTAAGGGACCTAAGTGTAATATATGAAAGTCTGGGGACTTAAACGAAACTATACCCCTCTCTCAGTCAGGGGACCTGCATGTAACCTTTTATAAAAAGGACTTAATTGCAAATTGAAGAATGAATTAAGATGAGCGTATTATATATTTATATATATATATATATATATATATATATATATATTTTTAAGGATAGAATGTTTATACATACAGAAAGAGTTTATGGTTATTATAGTATGAAGATAATGTTCAGAGGTTTGAATTCAAAACTAAGATCAGAATTTAACTTGATAAAAATGATTTTTGAATTCAAGAGAAATTAATAATAAAATATTAATTTCCATGGGCACGTGCATCATTGAGATGGAATTCAGAAGCTTGGTTTTTATTATTTTATCATAAAACTCATTCTGTTATACTATATATATATATAAAGAAAGAAAGTTAGAGGGATATAGAATGAGAAATAGAGAGAGACAGAGGTATATCGCCTCTGCGATCACCGCGCCAGCCAACCGTGAGAGATCTGATTATGTTCGTCAGCCGAGATTAGAGGGATCGTGAACCCATCCAGACCTTCTCTTCAAGTTCCCTATAAGAGCAAACCGTTCTCTAAACCCAAGAAACCCCCATCCCATCACCGCTGCCGCCACTGAGAGAAAGAGAGACAGGGAGAAAGGAGGAGGAGAACAGTTCGCGTTTCAGGCTTGGGAGACTTCTCTGCTACTGCGCTGGAGGGGAAAAGTAAAGGGACGATCACCTCCATCACCGGTGAGTCCTTCATACATGCGTGGAAAAAGTTAATAACATCCATGCATATGTTCGTATAGTTTTAACTAGAATTCAAGGATCTGATATCTACATTAGTGAAGTCTAATGAAACCGAGAACCTATTAGAGATCATGCATGATCAAAAGGTAATGAAATAAGTTTCATTAGGACTGAGTGTTGTTTTTGAAGACTGACATTAGTTACAGCTTTTACATTGGTTGATGAATGATCATATGAAAATGCTTAAAGGATAAAGGTTTAGTTGCTTTGAACTGTACTTATGCTTAGAAGGTTTGGTTGAGTCTTCATGAATGATGATGGTCGGTGGTGGTTAAAGGCATGCATAAGCTTGTGGAATAGGGAAGGTAAACCTTGGTTCAATGTTTTTCTTTTAAGGTCTATGTTTGTGTTTGAAGGCATAGGGTAACCTATGATAATTGAGAGCATAATTAATCTAGATTGTGGTTCTGTTATGTATATATGGAAAGCTTGAATGTGATTGTGATGGCCTGTGGAGAGGATTAGTGAGTTGGGGTTTTGTTGAGTTTTCTTTTAATTTGTTTTTTCTGAGGTTTAAGTGAGATGAGTTATTTCCTTTGAGTAAAGATGAGTTGATTGATTTTTAAACTCAATTGGTTGGGTTAACCAGGCTCAGGTTTATTTGGAGTTAGATTTTATGCATATTAATATGTCTATTGGGATGATGATCCATGAAGTTATTTAGTAACAAGTGAAAGGGTAAAATTCATGTTCAGGCTTGGATGGACTTGAATGGTTGGGCTATGGTTTTGGGTCTTCCTTGAGTGTTAGAGGACTGATGGTGATGATGTACTTTGGTTGATAGAAGCCATGAATATAGTTAGTTGGTCTCTAACAAGTTATTGAGGTTGGTTATTGGTTGCATGGGTATTGAGTTGGCCAACTCATCTGTTAATGCTTTCGTGCCTGATTGTTATGGTCTGATCTTGGTAGAGGGGTTTGATTCCTTAATGACATGTTAATGTGTTTCATGGTGTTTCAGTTGTGATTTAACTTATAAACCGGAGCTCTTATTATCATATGTGATATGAGTGTAGGTTGGTAATTAGTTTGAGGTTTTCAAACTTGAGCTATAAGATGAGGTTCAAAGAAGGGTTAATGAGGATTGATTCATTGAGTTTAGCTACTTCAAACAATTAGATGGAGCAACAATGAAAGGTTCAATGGTTAAGTAATAGGCTAAGTGTTAAAAAGTTGAGTTCAATCGAGTTAAAAATAGTAAGAGACCTGCAGCTGGTTGTCCGCTTCGAGGGACAGCTGAGCAGCCTGTAGTTACCCAATAGGGTCGTGTAATATACCGTTAGAAATATGGGGAAGAGATCTTTCCAATGAGACTTAAATCAACTCGATCGGGATCTAGAATCAAAAGTTATGAGCTATTCTTTGGGACCGCGCAGTGGGTTCAGGAATTATACATTAATATTATTGTCAACATTAATAAATTATAATGGGGATAGTGGGGATACTAAGTTAACTTGTGTTCATTAGGATTGTCATAGATGCAAAGGGAGTTGGTTCCTTGGGACACCAAACTTCGTGATTTTGGTAAGTGCACCTGCCTAGTACCTACTTAGTTTTGGGTTTTCTTGAATACATACTTTTGTTTCTGTTTCCTTGCTGAAGTGTTTGTTGATCTTGATATTGAACTATTGCTTCAGTATTTGTTAGCCTTGATATAACCATTATTGGTATTTTGTGATTTAGATTTGCATACACGTATTCGCTTTCTTGCCTTATTGAGTTTCCATGTTAGTGTATGCATATTGATGAGTTAGTTTTGTTGGACATTCTTGTGTACACTGAACAAGCCTTCCCGTTGATCGACACATGGCCGTGGAAACACGTGAGCCAGTGTTCCATCCGGGTTGGTGTTTCAGTTTTCTTATATTGTGGAATCTTTCGTTCAGTACAGATTATGTTGCGGGCGTCCATGTGGAGGACACTATGGACGTCCTGTAGTCCTACCAGGGGGACGAAAGTCTGGATTTCCACCCGTCAGTGGGACGATACGCTGGCCGTGTACGTACATATAGGAGCTCTACCAGACTCAAGGGTTTGGATGATAAGATTCAAAATCGGCTTAGGTCGATTGTTGCCAGGGAGATGACAAGTTGGTTCTTCATGATTTGACTTCATGTGTGTGTCTGTGCTTAGTGATAGTGATCCTTGTGTGCTTTGAACTTAGTCTTTCCTATGTTAATGCTTTCTGTGGATCACTGTTACACGATTATTTTTTATGACCTCTTCGCATCCCTTGCCGGGATACTTACTGAGCTTTCCATTCGAAAGCTCATTCCACTTGTTTCCTTTCTTTTGTTCCAGGACTTGAGGTGTAGGAGACTTGGGATCAGGAGCTATGCGATGGATCGAGATATTCTAGTAGAGATTCGAGGACCTAAGGTTTTCCTATGTGAGAATTTATTTTGTAGGACCCTTGTAGGGCCTTAACTTGTGTACAATGTCAAATTATGTTTTAAATTCCGTTGTAAGACTCTGATTATTGAAGTTAGTGGATTATATTATTGCATACTTTTGATTACTTAGGCCTTACATCCGAGTGGGGATCGTCTCCACTTAGGTACGGCCGGTCTGCTCATGCGCTCGAGGTCCCGGGATTCGGGTCGGGGTGTGACACCCTTTTGCCTTGGGATTTGTCTTCTTTCGCCACCTTATGATTTGGATTCCTCCTCACCTTGGAATCTTTTTTCGTCACCTCATGATGGTTTTTCTCCATTGCCTCGCAATTTGGATTCCTCTATCGCCTTGGGATTTGTGCTTCATTGCTTCACGATTTTTTTTCTTCCATTGTCTCGGGATAAGTTTTCTATTGCTACTTCAGGATTCGGATTCTCCCATCGTCTTAGGACTTGGATTCCTTTATTGCCTCTGTCGCCTTAGAATTTGGATTCCTCTGTCACCTCAGAACTTTGGATTTCTTAGTCACTTCAGGGTTCTAGTTTTCTCCGTTGACTTAGGATTTGTGTGTGCTCTATCATCTCGGGATATGCAATCCGTCATCTTTGGATGTGTGATCCGTCAACTTGAGGTTTGTGTAATCCGCCGCCTCAGGATCTATGTTTCATCACCTCGGGACCCGCTCTTCATCTCCTCATACGTGGATCAAATGATTTTTTCAAATTTATTTGTTTAGCATTATCTGTTATTATTTTTTTTCTTTCAAAACATATCTTCTTGGTGATCACTAAAGAAATGATCCTTCTGCTTTATCGGTTTTCCTCCTTTGATGTTGTTCCTTCTTCCCTGGCTTTCTCTACGTACATGCTTCTTCTCATCTACTTTTCTTCTTCTCATGTTGTCATCACCACACTAGCTCTTGCCTCTCCATCTTTCTGTAGCTATCGCTCTCTCTTTCTATTTGTTGCCCTGTATCTTTTGTTTAATCGTTTCCTATCTCTTTTATGGTTTCAAAAAAATAATGTCTCAATGGGAGAGATCTGACCCAACTCCGACAGAAACTCGTTGCGGGAGAGCATGTGACGTCATGCAACTACTCGGAAGCAGTCACAATCTCTCGCGAGCTTATTCGCGAGGAGGTTATCTCAACCTTAAGATTAAGAATGTGCGAGAGAAGTTATCTCAACCCTAAGATTAAGACTGTAACACCCCGATTTTTCCTGTGAATATTATACATAATAAATAAATGTCGGGGTTAAAGAATATCGTGATGGGATCTGGAGTTGGATTATTTGATGAATTAGTTTAGCTAATAAATAATTCATGATTATTACCTTGAATAAATTCTAAAGCAAAGTGAATAATTAAAGATGAGAACTATTAACTTAGGTATGTGACAAAATAGGTGATAAAATATAATTAGTTGGGCTTTGGATCTCTCTCTATTGGGCCGGGCCAAAAGTGGGTGATGAGAAGGAATTAGTTGATGATGGAATTATACTTTGGCTAGTACTAAAAATCAGTTAGGATAAATGTGTGCATAAGACTATGTGACAAAATACATATCATTATCCTAGGTTTTTATTTAGACCTAGGTTTCCATGTCTCCTTATGGGGCCTGGTTCATTAAGAATGGGTTTGTATTAGAGGAGAGGAATGGAATAGAAGACAGAGGAGGGGGAGGTCTTTCTCTTGTGAGACAGGGAGAGAGTGGTAAATGGAGTGAAGATGGGAGCTGGAGGTGGCGCTGAAGGTGGTCGTGGCGCTTTGCATGTGCAGGGAGAGTAAGTGGCTGCCATGCAGCTCCTTAGATGAAGGAGGGCACGAGCACGTTACTGAGATGCTCGCCGGTCGGGATTACGGACCCGATTATGGTCGGCGATTTATGGAGCTCCCTGTGGTGTTACGGCCGGTGTCTGCGAGATCCCAGTAGTGTTCCCGCGAGTTGTTGGAATTACGTCCAAGCAAGCAAGCTTACGCCGTGTAGTCTTGATGAAGTTCAGAGTAGTGTTGGGTTGTTAATTGTTTTGCTCTGAACTGGTGTTTGTAAGTTTAGTTATTGAACTGATGGTGTTAAAGATGTGTGCTGTCGTGTGTTGTATAGCTGTAAGAGAATTGTAGCTTGTTTTACTTTGTATTTCCTTGGAATTCAGAACTCAAAGAGAAGAGATTGTCTCTTGCATGTACTCGTGTCTACCAAATGTTCGATGGATTGCTTCAGTGAGTATTGGGCGGTTCCATAGATAATTAGATAGTTTCTTGCTGTTGTATGGAATTGTAACTTGCTTGGTGATCCAGTGGAGATAAGAAATCAATGAGCAGAGGAGCTTTTGATAATTTTCCAGGTTGGCTGGAGTTCGTGAGAAGAATTTGTTTTGTTTAGATGATGATGTTTAGTTGAAGTTGTTGTTGTTCTTCTGTAACGCCCCGACCCGGATCCCGGGACCTCGAGCACGTCAACAGACCGGCCGTATTAAAGAAGAGATAAACTCAACTCTAATACAAGGCCTAATAACGTGATAAGCAGATAACAATCCATAAATAAACACAAACTCAAGTTCATAAGAACATAGAGTCATTAGGGTCCATAGGCCCTATAGAAGTCTGGTCCCTATACGGGTCCTACAAATAACAAAGCTCATAGAAATAAAGATAATGGAGACACCTATAAACCTCTGGTCTCCCGGAGTCCTTCTCCTCAAGCTTCTTCCCCCACTTAAACCTCGGAATCTGTAAAAGGAGGAAAAGAGAGAAAACACGTGAGCTTTCGAAGGGAAAGCTCAGTAAAGTACCCTAGCAGTCACACAGTGTCATCAAAAAGAAAAATGACAGTCAACAGGATCATAGTATCAACAATAAAGTCCTAAGAGTCTACCACAAACAAGTCAAAGGTACGACCCCTGCTACAGAAGCCCTCGGGCTCTGTAGTGAGTTCTAAGAGATCTCAGAGTTTACTCCCAGCCAGTATGTCCAGCTTTTTGGATATAAATACGACCTAGATGGTCGTTTGACCCTCCAGTCAAATGGTCGGTAGAGCTACCTCTTCTACGTGTTAACACGGTCGATTAATACCGATCCTATTGGCCAGGTAAGACCTCCGTAGATTTGTTTCTCCGGTAGAGGTCATCGGGGAAAGTCAGGGGGTCCTGTCCCTGAACATTCCCTAAATTGGAGCTTCCCTAGCTCCACTGAGTCCGGGCAGTAGAACATAGCAAACAGGGACACCAACGTCCCGAAAACAGACATACATGCTCAACAAGATTCAAAAAAAAACAGATGTGATTAGCATGTATGGCTTCAGTAGGGCATGTAATAAGAATAAATTGCAAGTCCAAGAAATCCCGTTACCGGGTGGAAACTAGGCAAGTGAACTTACCTCTAAAGAGACTAAATTTCTTCCCGGTCTCCTTTGAAATGCCTTACGTCTCCCCTGAGAGTATCTGGCATATAGTGGTTTGTTAGAATTATTGTCCAATAATTTCCGTCTCTCTATATGACCATGCATGCCTATCGTCTTTGTTGGGCTTAGGCCCACTAACGGGTCCTAGGGACCACCTCTCGGGTTACCAGTCCTTATTCCTGGTTCAGTGTCCCTTAGTTGACTTGTAGATTCACTTGGGTCTTACCTAATCAACTCTAGTTGAGTTGGACCCATTTCAAGCCCATTGCACCATTTATGTTGACCATAGTCCCTTAAAGGGCTTTTTGGTCATTTAGTAGTTTATGACCCTAAGGCCTATCTCGTTTAGGGTTTAATAGTCCTTTTTGAACTTATTTAGCTTCTTTACTAAATATTTTCCATCACACAACCAATTTATCCGAATTTAAGAAATTAATTAATTTCTATTTACCCCATTTCAATATTTCATAATAATTATTAGTTAATTATTATGTCACATACTCAGTTCCATATAGTTACCGAACTACATAACCATTTGATTAGTAGTATCCACACTACCACTAGAGACAATACTAATTTTTATTGACAAACCAAGGTTTTTAATCTCCTTTCAAAACCTTATGCTTCCTAATTATTATTTATGAATAAGAGTTTCATAATCTAATAATTGTCACAAAATCCAAGTTCTATTATCAATGGAACTATACACTTTTATTCGATTAATTGAGCATGTGTCACACTTTCCAAACTTTAACCAATTTCATTAACCGATTAATTTTCAACTATGTCTCACCATAGTTTTCAAATAACTATCTTAACTAATTAGTTATTGGTTGTCACAATAATCAACTAGTTTTCTTCTTTTTTTTTCTAACTCAAGACTAATAATAATATTATTAGCTTGCCACTCAAAGTTAATAACTCATTAACTTTTATTTTTGTCACATGACCTTAGTTCCCCATTTTAATACTCTATTTAGCCATTTTTTATTAATAATTATAATCAACTAATGTTCTCATTTAAAAGAGAGTAAAAGAGAGGAAAAATAAATAATTATTTAAATTAATGTCACACCCCTATGTGTATAAATGTTTAATTAAAACATTATATTTTTTTTTTTATATACTTCATCTTCAACCTCTCTCTCTCTCTCTCGCGCGACCGAACGCCATCACCCTCGTCCTTCATCGCCGGTGAGCTCCGAGCACCTGCCCGTGCTCGGTCTCCGACGCTGAGAGTTCCTCGACCACGGCCGGCCCCCTCCGGAGCGCCACCAGCCTTCTCTCTCAACGAAGAACTAACAAACTCTCGGCCGGGACTTCCCCTTCCCCGGTGAGCTCTCGCCGTCGACCGTATGCATGCAAGTACGCCACTAAAATACTTTACAGGGTTTTAAGATGCTTACCGAGGGATTTGTCGACGACGGGGGTATCGGTGTCGCCGGTAAACGCCTCCTGTCTCTACTCCGACGAGCTCGGCCGGCAATGGCTCCTTCTCCTCTTCGCGTCGTCACTGCGCTGCCCTTCTTCTCTCCCGTGAGCCGCAGCCTTGGTCCCCCTGACTCGCCTGGATCCCTGAGAGCTTCCAACGAGAGCTCCTTCTCTTCCTTCACCCGTCACCTCACCGGAGAAGACAGTGCTTGCTGCGTTGGGATGCCGAGACAGAGGAGTGAGGCCCCCCTTTTATAGGCCTCCGGCCCGTCGGCTCCAGCGCCAACTCCTGTGGTAACGCCGCTGACGGGCCGCTTCTCGCGCTTAAACGGTGGGATAGCCGGCGGCTCAAGGCCTGTAGACGCGGCGTAAAAGCGGCGGAGGAGTGGCGGTGGTGCCTCGGGATCTGTTCTCACGGATGGGCGGTGAGGATCACTTGATCCTTCTAAACGGCTGAGATTTAATCTTTCATCTCGGATCCGACAATTTCACCCTCTAAACGGCCAGGATTTTAAATGTGTTAACGGTCAAGATTTTGGATCTTGCCTCGTATCCATCAACATAGCTGATGAACGGCTTCAAGTTGCCCTCACGGTAGGGCCCTTTTTTCTTGACTTCCTCTCCTTTGCCTCGTATCGAGTATGCGATGAGATGGATTCCATCTCCGATCGCCACGTGGCTCAACGAGAGCCTTACTCGATTCCTTACGATCAGCACTCTCTTAGATGGCTTGATCTCGACCGTTAAACCAAAACTTTGAAGGAAAATTCTCCAGAGATCCCCCCATTTTGCCAGTTTACAAAACAGCCCTTCATCTGTGAGAGAGGCATATTCTCCCTTAGTCCCTCAACCTGTTTTATTTACCATAAGGTCCTCAACCTCCCGAAAATTATTATTCAGTCCTTTCCGACTCCATAATAATTTAAGTTCCAGTTAATTTAATTAAATCGTTTAATCCCACATTAACACCAATCGCGGAAAAACAATATAAATATTTTTTTTTCTAAATATTTATTTCCCAATAAAATTCATGGATTTTACATCTTCCCTGTTGATGCTGTTGTAGTATTGCATTGTCTTGTGCTGTTGTTCCTGGTGATTAGATGTAATATCAGAGGCTGTACTAGGAATGAAGCCTGCTTGTAATCAAATGGCAATACGAAATTAAAAGGGAAGATACTCTGTGGAATTTTGGTATGCCCAACAGGTGTTTGATTATTTGTCAATAGGGAGCTTTGAAGCTTTGTGTTGCTTAGTTTGTTTTGTTTCTGTTTGACAGTAGTGCTGTAATGCCATGTATCCAATTGGGAGTCAAAAATTGAGAGGGAGAGGAGTTGTTAGAGGCTTTCAAGTTTGTCTACTAAAGGTTGGCTGAAATGCTAAACAGGATTAAGGAAGAACTATCAATAAGTCCATGTGCAGGGAGCTTGTGTCTATTAATTAGTTTATGTATGGGGTATTTGTGTTTGCATTTGGCAAGGTAGCTCAGTTCACTAATGCCATGTATTATGAAAAGAAGGTGACGCTGCAAAGAAGTTTATTAAAGCCTTGAAAGTGTTGCATAGTATGCTCTGTTGAGTAAGAGCTAATAGTTAACATGTTAGATTGGTCTAGAGACTACTGTTGAGGTTGCTGTTATTGTTATTGATACATTGTAAATTCGGGATCGTGAAGCAAGAAAGAGAAGAGTTGTTATAGAATGTCATTCTCGCCTATCGGGTATTTGAAGGAATGCCTGAATGACTTTTGAGGAGAAGTGATTGTGTGAAATGTTATCTGGATAAGTCTGAAATCTTTTAGTAGTTGTTGATGCTTATCTATGTAAAATAAATCTCATGTTGTCATCTTAATAATAGGTTGTGGCTAAAGAGGGCTTGGCATTAGATGGTCCTTTTGAAATTGTTTTGCACCAGCTTGTGGCCTGATATAGTTTAGAACAGATAACTTGGGATTAAAGGAGGAAATTTTGTATCACTTCTGAGCTTTGAAAGCAAAGGGAGAAATTGTTGTGTTGCTTTCCTCTTATACCTTGCAGAGGTTCGGTGGAATAACAAAGAGAGGAAATGTGCTTGAGACTTGGGAATCTCTGTTGTTATTACCAAAGGCTTTGGTGAGTGTTCTATGTAAGATTATTTTAAGGAAGGGGGGGTTTGTGATCTGTCTCATAGTTGTCTTATAAATTTGACACAAGTTATGGAAGAATCAAACTTTGAAAAGATATTAAAGCTCTCAGGGTATTTGTTTTTAAATGAGTGATAGTATAAGATAGCAACTAACCAAATTAGACTTGTTTGGTTACATGCATCATGCCTTGATGTGAGTTGGTGAGTTGGGCCATACTCTAGGGCCCCTAGTTGATTTAAATATATTGAAGTGATGTATCGTGAACAGGCGCTTATTTTAGATTTAATTGCGTTTACTAGGAAAAGAAGCGGGCGAGTTGGGAACCTCGCGAGGTCCAAGTCAGGCTTGTCTTACTTAGGACGTCAGGTGAGTGGACCTACTGTATATTCTCGTGTTTTGATCGGGTTTTGCCGTGTTTTCAGCTTGTGTTCCTCGGCTAAGATTTGTTCCCGGTTTTGAGAATGCTTTCGATTATTTACAGCTATTGTAGATTGATGTTTTCTGCATATGACTGGCTGTAGATCATTGAGATAGACATGAGATAGATATAGGACGTGAGCATCGATCTTTGCTTCCTGTTAGACGATCCTTGCTATGCGGTCATGGCTCCATTGAGCTAAGACCAACGTGATACGAGTAGGGGAAAGGTTTTCTTGTTTTCAAAATGAATTTCTAGCATCAAAACCTTGTTTTGAAAATGAATTTATCTTAAAACCCTTTTCCGACTCTCTGGAGTGCTCGGTACCACTAGTGAAGACCTAGATCGGGGGAAACCTCGCGGCTTCACAGCCTAGATCGGGGGATACCTCGCGGCTATTTATCTGAGATCTTAGCAAGTTGATCCTACAGAGTTGCATTCTTATCGATAGACGCTCACATATCTAGACATCTCATGAGACATAGAAAGGCATGTTAGTGATTGATGACTTCTCAGGTTTTCTCGGACATTGCATTAGATGATCTTCCTAACTGCGAAGATAATGCATAGACTGTCCTGATTTACTGTATTTTACGCATGTATATGAGTAGAGATTACTTTCCATATACAAGATTATATTTGCAGATGCACGGGTCTTAGTTGACCTGACAGTAGAGGTCACATATCACTGAGCTCTGTAGCTCAGTCCCTCTTTCTTACTCACCTTGTGCAGGTAGCAGACAGAAGTTCGGGTACAAGCTAGGCACGGTGAGATGTGAGGTCTTAGTTGGCTCAGCGTCCCACGCGATCGTTTTTCTTTCCGTTGTGTACTCTGGAATTTTATATAGTTATTGTATAATGTGTTTTGGAGACTAGACCCAGACGTGTAGTCTGTGGAGAACTGTAACAGATTTGACTCGTCTTTCTAGAAGAGTTTCAGATTTATTATGTTTTATTCTTATCGTCTCCAGATTATTCCGCAGATTTTTAGATCAGCTTTAACAGCCTTGGGCTCAGGATACGCACCTGGGCTGGCTGGTGTGACACCTGTCCTCATTAGGATCAGGGTGTTACAAAGACACGTGATTTTACTCAAGTGACTTATCTGAAAGGGAACTTATCTCATGCCTTTTAAATTTTAATTAGATCTGGACTAAAAGAAAAATTTTTGCGAGTTTATACATGAGAATTTATCTCAACCTCAGGATTGAGATCATGTGATTTTACGTGAGAGAGCGAGGGAATTTAACACGGTATCATGCGAGTTTATCCAAAGAATTCCTAATCTAACATTACTTAAAATTTTAGTTAGATTAGGGATATGATGATGATTTTTTATATAAACAATAAGGAACTTTCTTCTTTTCCTAAAAAAAAGCATTTAAGCGCTAAATGATTGTCACTACAAACAATCAAAATTTGTCAGCCTTCTGGTCTTTGAATATGAGATTCTAAAATATTCACTTTGGCCTTTGAATGACTTTCTCAATGAGTTCTAACTCTACATTAGTTTTTTATTCTAATGGATTGAAGAACATATCTAAAAGTAAGAGCACCCTTGAGTTTTCCTAAGTTATTGTGCAAACTTAGACCAAAAGGGAGTTAGTTTGTCAGTTAGATATGTGACTTTATAACTCTCATCTAAATCAGGACCACCTCCATTAATCTTTTTAACTAAATTTTGGAATTTATGAATTTGATCCACCATCTTAAAATTGTTGATATGAAATAGATATGTGTCTTTTGGAGCTATCCAAAGTTAATTTTTTAGCAATTTTATTCTTCCTTGAAGTCCTTGTTTGGTTGGAGGTGTTTGGAGGGGTGAGAAGGGGTTTGGGGGTTTTCTTGTGTTTAGTTGGAGGGATGACAAGCCCTTCCTCACCCCTCATTTTCCACTCCCCCAAATCGGGGTCCTTTGGGGGAGTGGAATTTTTTAATTTTTTAAACTAAACAATACACTTGAAAAAACCGAATTGCCCTCCACTGTTTTTTTTTTTTCAAAATTCCATCTAAGTCCTAGATTTTATACTAATATAATTAATAATAATAAAATTTGTATTGGTTTAATAATTAATATTAATTATACTTAAATTAATATAATTAATATATTTAATATAATTGATATTAATTACTTTAATATTAGCTTTTATATTAATATAATTAATAGTAATAAAATTTATATTGATTTAATAATTAATATTAATTATACTTAAATTAATATAATTAATAGCTTTAATATAATTAATATTAATTAGTTTACCACTAACTTTATACTAATATAATTAATAGTAATAAAATATTGGTTTAATAATTAATATTAATTATACTTAAATTAATGCAATTAATAGCTTTAATATAATTATTAATTAATATTAAATTAATAGTAATAATACATATTACATTTTTCCTCACTTCTCGCAATCAAATATTATCATTATCTATTTCATACTAAAGGGCAAATTGGTCAAATACACATTACACTCATTCCCACTCCTCCTCACAACCAAACAAAAAAAAAGATTCCTCTCCCTTACCCCCCAATTAAACCAAACATAATATTTTTTAAAACCCTCAATCTCTTCTCCTAACTCCCCCTCATCTCTCCTCTTCAAACTCCACCTTTGAATCAAACAAGGTTTTAAACTAGAAAAATTCCATGGAATAGAGCAAGAAAAATTAGAAGCTTTTCTTGTTTTTTTTTTTGGGACATAAGAGCCAGGCGGTCAGCCCCGCCTAGCTAGGATTACCCACAGCGTGAATCGGCGCGGGATCGAGCCCCAGCGCAGGGGATTTTTTGGTTTCTATACCCTCCACGTGCCTGGAAAGACTCGCCACACGCCAACCCCGGGTGGGTGTCGAGGAGCGCAACCGGTTTACCATTCGGCCACTAGGGCTTCGGTTACTCTCGATCTTTCCACTATTGGTAAACCTGCCCATTTAATTCTTTTAATTCAATTCCAAAGTCTAATAAATATCTTGATGAGATAGAATACCTTTTTAGGATGAGCTTTATGAAAAAATACTTCAAATTTCATCTAGACTCATAGGAGAAAATATTGAATGAATATAAATGATACAACTGGAATATAGCTACAAAAGAAAATTATAAAATATTTCGAGGATCATAGGAACAGACATATATTGATATAAATGTTTTTTTTCCTTTTTAAAGTCATAAAATAATTAAATTTCACAAAACATGTGACTAGAGAATTCTCAAATAGCTCAAGCAATTATTTTTTTTATTTTTTTAGCTATAAAAAATCAAATAAATATGTGAAATATAGGACCAATGACACAATAATATAATTTACTCTAAATAAATATTAAAATGATTGAACGATCAACTAGTCAACATGAGACATTATAATAACTTTCAATAGATTAATGTAAACACCAACAAAATAAATTCATCAAATGTTTTAACTAATAAAACATCAAATTACTATCAAGAAATTCACTGGATTTTCACAGCATTTGACTAGAATCAATTAATTATTGCAATAGAATTATAAAGTAATATACTTCTCCGGCTAAAATTTAAAATAGAAATATAATTATACAACTTAAATAATTACAACCGATGAAGGTAATACACCTTAGATTGTTAGAACAAAATGTTATGCATGATAAATAAAATTGATTGTAACTATAAAATAAAATGAACATAAAAGTTTAAAACTGTACTTGCAAACTAATTTCTTTGATATTTTCCTTGCGTGAACACATGAGAATAACAATAGGATTTATAAAATAAAATCAACAAACATTTTTATGAGAAGCATTGTTATCCTACAGTGTATTCCAGCCTTTCGTGCAAGGGTTTTGTTGAAAAATACTCTCCAAAAATTCGATCAGTGGAGTCTCTTCTTAAAACACAACTTAGAGTGATGTGATGGAGCGTTTCATAAGGCGATCCCAAAGTCATAAAATAAGATTTTAAAAAGTAAAATAAAAAAAAAGATCTTAAAAAAAAATGAAAAACTCTTTTTAGGTTTTTAAAAGGCAGCTAGGGTGTTCTCAAGTCTTACAATTGTATTTCAAAACTTTCATCCAACCTTCTCTATATAGTATTATAAAATTATGTGTTTTGGGAGAATAATGATCACACCAATATGAAAACCATTTATACCCCAATAAAACAATTATAATAAAACCCAAAACAATTAAATAATTAATTAAGAGAAATGAATAACAAATTAAATAAGACAATCAATTAAATTTTTGAGTTTTTTATTTTGAAAAAAACTTCTAAATTTCCAGCATTATATATAGAATAGCATGAGTTTGATTCAATCTAAAAACTCAAGTTGATAATAATAATAAGGTCAAAATATCAAAATAGTCCCTTTAATATACCAATCCAGCCCCTTTAGTCCCTTTAATATAATTTAGCCCTTTTTCGTCCTCCTATTTTTCACATCTGGGACATCTCAGTCCGGTCACTAACCGACGTTACTCCTTATTAAAAAAATATTTTTTTAAAAAAAAGTCCTGACATCTTCAACACCGACGATGCCCTTTAGGCTCTGCAGCGCAAGATCGCCAGCCGGGAGTTCACCACACCCTCGCTCAAAAGCTTCTTCTCCGACTCTGTCCAGTACAAGACCAACAATCGACTTCTTCCCCGACTCGCCGCTGCCGCTGATTCCGGCGAAACTCTAGACCTCCAAGACGTGCTCCACCGCTTCGGGTTCGACAATATCTGCCGCATTACCTTCGGGATTGACGCGACAACGCTAAGAGTTCATCCGCAGCACCAGCAAGAGCCTTTCTTTTCGGCGTTTGATAAGGCAGTAGAGATCTCCGCCTTGTCGTTCTTTCATCCTCGCCGGCAAGGACTCTACTTCCTCAGCGCTAACGTGGTTATTCTGGCTGCTCTCCATGAACAGGCTTTGCGAGGGGAGGATTGTTGCAGAACTCAAAGGAATCCAGCGAATTGATAGAGAGAAGGAGATGGAGCTTGAGGAGGAGAGGGGAAAAAAAGGATGAGATAGAATGATAAGAAAAGAATTGAGATAATATTCGTCATTTCGTTGTCTTTCCCTTCCAAATACTCTGCCTTTATAGCAATTTCTAACGGACCTGTGTAACTGCCTCTCAGAGGCATTCCAACAAACACATTGTGGGCATGATCATGCGCATGATTACAAGATACCGTTCTGTACTCCTAACCCCCATTCATTAATAATGATGACACGTACTAAACAAACCATGACAGTAATTAACTAATTAAGCAAAAAGTCTTTGAATTTGGACGTATCCATGACGTCGGACGCCCTTGTTCGCGCGTCCACTGCAACGTGCCGGTTCTACAGTAACTGCAGTAACACCAGTAACAAGGATCCTCGCTGAACTTGGTGATGAATTAGAGTACAATGATCTGAAGGGGATGAACTACCTTCACGCATCGATATCCGAAGCGTTGAGGTTGTACCCACCAGTGTCGATTGACTCGAGGCTGGTGGTGGCGCCGGACGACGTGCTGCCGGACGGGATGGAGGTGCAGGCGGGCTGGTTTGCGGATTACTCAGCTTATGCTATGGGTATGATGGAAAGAGTGTGGGGGAGGAACTACTTGGAGTTTGTGCTAGAGAGGTGGTTAGATGAGAAGGGGGAGTTTGCGAAAGTGGAGGCGATGAAGTTCCCGGTGTTCCATGTGGGATCGAGGACGTGTCTCGGGAGGGAGATGGCGTACGTGCGGATGAAGTCGGTGGCGTTGTCGCCTCGTCGGTGCTGAGGGAGTTTGAGGTGGAGCCGGTGGTGGTGGATGGAAGGGACGAGCCAACGACGCTCACCATTATGAGCACGTGTGTTTTTTTTAAAATATTTTTTTAATAATAAAATAAGCCACATCACCAAACACCAGACGGCTGCCCGTCAATGACCGAACTGAGATGTCCCAAATGTGAAAAATAGGAGGACGAAAAGGGCCTAAATTATATTATAGGGACTAAAGAGGCCGGATTGGTATATTACAGGGACTATTTTGATATTTTGACCTAATAATAATAACCAAACATCTATTTTCATTATTCCATATGATATAAAACAAGCCACCTTATGATTTTTCAGATTATATATTTAAATGATGATTTTTCTTTTTTTTGTTTTTATGAGTATGTGGTGAATTTGTATATGCAGGACTACTTGTACCTGATCCTGATAAGGGCAGGGAAACATGTTCACTCTTAAATAAAAGAGAAAGAATAAAGAGGGCTATGCTTTCTGGGAGTTTATTTTCTTACTTAATTTGTTTTTATTGGAGTTGAAGAGAAACCGCTATGAGATAGAAGATAGACATGTGGGGGCACTGTCCTTAAGAATTATTTGGCCTCCTCGAAGTGTGTTACTCAGTGCAGCAAGGATCTCGATGACATAGTTCTCTCAAAATACGACAGTCTCAAAGCTCTCTGTCCCATGCACACGAACAGGAGAACCGCTAGTGCTCAAAGATTGCTCCAAAAAACGAAGGAAGAGAAAAGATAAAAACAAAAAGAGGAAGAAAGTAAAGCAATTGTTTTCATCATTTTTTTTTTCAAAAGAAACTGGTTTAATTTATAGAGATGATAAAATTTGTGAGGATGGCAGGCTCCATTAAAGGAAAAAAAAATTCTGTGAAACCAAATAACTTCCAAAAGCACACAGAGTTCCAGACGTTTAAGTTAAACCGAATCCAACATTTGGATCCCCTGCGCATACATGTGAGAAAGCCTTTTCACCCACAAGCCTAATAGATTTTTAGAATGAAAACATATATAAACTGAGTAAAAGCTTTCTCTATAACTAATGTGGACAAAACACTTCAAAAGTCTTTTGAATATTTTAAAATCCAACAGTTTTCTCACAAATAATCTTGCAAAATGTAACAAAAAAATGAATAAAAGAGATTACTGTTTCAATGCTCTTCATCTCTGCTTTCCCCTGAGAAATTGGAAATCTAACACTTGGAAATGAAAAAGATAAATAGAATGATGAGACATCATCAATGGAATTACATTATTACAAATGCGGAAGATCAGTTACAACAGATATCAAGCAACAAACAATGGAGACACATTGTTGAGGTCCTAAACTTTTGCTTTACTGAGAAGGCCTCAGCATTTGAATCATCTTTTCCTACCATTTTTGCACAACAAATGCAATTTGAGTCGAGTTAGATCAGAAAACATATCTGTCAAGCCCTTGCTCATGGTGTTTGCACATTAGAATCTTTTGACTTGTCTTCAGATGACGGTCTGGGCTCTGAATCAGACTGTCGGATTTCCTCGATCATCTTGACCACATCCTCGATCTTGGGCCGTTGATCTGGAGTTTTCGCAACACATGCCATTGCTATCTGAAGCATCTGAACCATCTCTTCCTCAATGTTTTGATACCTCATGAGATCCACATCAAATACTTCAGCAGTCCACTCCTCTCGGACAACTGATTGCACCCATCTTGGTAGGTCCACAACATCGTCACGTACAGGAGATTGTATAGGAGCCTTCCCAGTGAGCAATTCAAGAAGTAGGACTCCGAAGCTGTAGACATCAGATTTCTGAGTGTACTTTCGTGTTTCAATGGCTTCGGGTGCACGGTATCCCACAATGATTCGGGAGGGTGTTGCATGATTGTTCATAAGGGGAGCAAGGCCAAAATCTGAGACACAAGCATCCAAGTCTTGTGTGAGGAGGACATTGGAGGCTTTGATGTTGCCATGGACAAATCTTCCGCCGCCTTCTAAATGTAAGTGAGCTACGCCTCTAGCAGCTCCAAGTGCAACCTTCACTCTAGTATTCCAGTCCAGGGGAGTTCTTCCAGCAGTTTTATTCCCTGAATTTCATAATTCAACCATAAAGAACTTTGAATGCATGGAACTACTGAGGTCCTATTCTTCAATCTACTGCTACATATGCAATAATGGTTTCTTATTCTAACAAGCAAATAGGTTTCATGAACCAAAAGCCCATCTTATACAATCTAAGTTATCTGAATCAAAATGTCATGGAGAAGATAATCTCTTTCACTTCACCTGATGATCGACATATTTTCTTAAGCAAATATGTTACAATTATCTCCAGAAGTCAGTCATATTTGCTACAAATCTTAAGAATGTTAAGCATGCTATGACATAATGTAGTGTTATCGAGAAATTTAACTTTTGCCTATCTTACATTGATGTCACTTTTTTTGAAGTGTAAGGTACAAGATATGAACTCGCCATAATGGAGTCATTGCAGTTCTTGGGCAAATAAATTTTTATTGTGGAGTCAAAAGTTGCAAAAGGATCAATACTTGTGCACTAAAAAAAGCAAAATGTTCTTTAGGGTCTAGACTAAAAAATATGGCAGTATGTCTAGACTCTATACTAGAAAACGACAAAAATTAACAACAATGAAGTGAGTTTCAGAGATGCATACCATGCAAGAGGGTCGAAAAGTTTCCTGCAGGAATATAGTCATAAACCAGAAGCTTCTCATCTTTGGAGTAGTAATAAGCACGGAGCGGACAACATTTGGGTGCTGTCCAAGTCTTCCAATAATCTCCATCTGCTGTTCAAACTCCCTCTTTCCGACCATCACCTCCTTCAACCTCTTCACCACCACTGTTGTGCCATCCTCAAGCACTGCCTTGTATGCTGTGCCATAACTCCCCTTGCCGAGGACTTCAGCAGAAGCTCTCAGTAGATCTTCCAGGTCAAAATTATAAGAACATCCTTCGAAGAATACCAACTTATTCTTCTCAGCTTCTTGAACTCCACTACTAAACTCCTCTTTGGGTTTCTCTATCCGCCCACCGATGATGGCCTTCCCTTTTGATGTTCCACTGGCATCTCTACCTCTCCTCTTGAAAATGCATATCAGGATGATAATTGCCACAACAAACAACAGAAACCCACCTCCGACGGCAATTGCAATTATGGCTTTTGTGCTTAATCTCTTCCAAAAGCTTTTCTTGTGTTTCTTGGGCGGTGGTGATGGGGGCAGAGGTATTGGAGATGGTGCTGGTGAGGGAGGTACTCCAGAGCATTGAGCTAGAGGCCAACCACATAAGAGTGAGTTCCCCAAGAAAGAAGAATTTGGAAACTTTTGAAGGGAAAATGGAATTGAACCACTGAGATTGTTGTAGCTCAAGTTCAAATGCTTCAACCTTGAGAATCGAAGATCAGGGATGGACCCAGTGAGAGAATTGTTTTGAAGATTCAATGTGCTAAGTTGAGTTAGATTTCGAACTGCAATCGGAATTTCTCCAATGAAAGTATTGTAAGAAAGATCAAGAAAAGTGAGACCTGAAGAAAGTGAAGTGGGTATCTTTCCAGACAAGTTGTTGTGTTGAAGGTAGAGATTATGCAATGAAGGAATTGATAAAACATCAGGAGGGAGACTTCCCATAAGACGGTTAGATCGAAGGCTCAGAAGTTGGAGAGCGTCCAGCTTTCCAAGTGTGTTTGGAGGGATTGGGCCAATGAGCCCAATCCCCGGCAACCTAAGAGCAACAACTCGAGACCGATCTGCTGCACAAGTGATGCCAACCCAAGAGGTACAGACTGGAGTGTCATTTCTCCAGTTCAGTTTCCTACTATGGGGGACTGCAGCAGAAAAAGCAAGGAGAGCTTGCTTATCAGAATTCAAGTCAGCAATGGCCCAAGGAGGAAGAAAACACAATAGGAGAGAAAGAACAGGAAGGGATGCAAAACAAAAACAACTAAGGCTTAAATGGCCCATGGTTAGCTTCATGAAAATTCAGAAAGAGAAAAACAGAAGAGTAGAATTTGCAGTGTTGGGGTGTCGAAAGTTTTTGATCCTCCTCTCCTGCTACAGTAATAAAGGAAAAGAATCAATGAATGGTTTGAGAATTCAATTGAAAATAAAGACAAACAGCACAAGAGAAAGTTTGAAGAAACAAAAAAGCAACAGGCCCCACCTTAATGCTTGCAATCAGGAGAAAAATTCTGTGATTATAACATCTTAGGTAGTCAATCTTAGCACCAGTGACCAACTTTCATTAGTTAAAAACAAGTCAACAAACTCAGAGGCAGTATTTACTGAGTTGCTGCAGAGGTCTAGCTGGATGTTCAGTCTCTAAGCTACAATCCAAATGCAAAAATCCAATAGAAAGCTAACTACTACCTCAAAACCAAGGTTTGGAGCTGAGATGCATTTGCTTGGCCAAAGAACATTTTGAGGTAGAAGAGGTACTTCCTACTGTAATAATTACAAGGCAGGGGGACCAGACCATTTCATCTGTCACCTTGCCAAGTGCAGCTTTGCAACAAAGACATGATTCCCTTTGTAACAGTTTGCCTTCTTCTCCCATCCCTTAGTTGAAACAAAGCCATCTAGCAACCAAGAATAGCAAGGGCTCTCATCAAGCATATCATTGTACTTTTGGCACACCTAATTGGTAGTTCCCATGCTTTCAGGGTGCATCAATGATCTGGTGCCCCAAGCATTTCTTTAATAACTACTTGGAAACTAGAACTGAGGAACAGCAGGGCCATTTTGAAAGTTTAAATCACTACAACTTCACACAGAAAACAAAATCCAGGGTAGGAGAGAAACAGATGAACACCACAAAAATGTGAGGCCTAAAAGCACATTGGTTTAATTACTGACATGCTAAACACATTGCTAATCCAAAAGGAGAGATCTAAAAAGACCCATTTCAAACCAAAAGCAAAGGCAAAAGATCATACTATTCCATTAAAAAAGCTACAAAACCTTTTTTCTTTTAAGCACTATCTCCATAATATGAGTAAAGTGACGGGTGTGGCAAGCCCTTGCCACTCTGGCGCATGTTGGTCTTCGCTATCAAAGTAATATTTTTCAATTATAATAAACAAATAATTATATATGTATATGTACATATAAAACAAAAAAGCTGGAATGAACTAAAGAATAAATTTAAGGGTGAAGAAAAGGATTTTTTTTTTTTATAACAAAGAAAAGCATAAATCCATCTGAATTCTTGTATTTCTTATGAATCTGAAGCTTTAGATATCTCTTTCTCAACAAAAAAGAAAAACAAAATGTTAGGAAGAGCTTCTCCTTTTCAGGAATCAAATATATGAAGAAAAACCTAGAATTCTAACTCTTACCTGAATCAAATAGGAAGGAAAGAATCCAAATGGATCCATATGCTCTCAAACCATAAAATCCGAGCTTTTCTTCTCCAAGAAGCACAATTTGCACCGGGATCCACCATTAAAGCCAAAACCAAAGCTCCGAGCTCAGAGAAGCAGAACAAAAAGCTAAATTTTCCACAAAACAACCCTTCACACCACCTGCATTCCAGCGAAGGCCAGGCCTTCACTCCAAGACAAAGCAAGAAGACGAGATCCCAACCAAATTTGTAAACATTCTTCGAAAAACGAGATAAAAAGGCTCTAAACCAGCCGCTGAAGTTGAGGCCGAGAGGGATTCCACAAAAGATTGGATCTTTGGAACTGAGGAAGCTGCCATTGGGGATACTGTCAGTGGATCAGAGGACGAACCACATGATAGTCAGAGCCCTGCTTCTCGTGAGGCGATGACGCCGATATTGCTGGCCCTAACTTGCTGGCCGGCCATTGAAGAAGGAATCAGAGCTCTGTTTCTCCAAATCGGAGGCACTGACTCAGAGAGAGAGAGAGAGAGAGAAGAGGGATAAGCTGAATGATTCAATAAATAACCTTGGTTTTATTAGAATCACGAAATTACCCCTCAGCGGTAGGGAGAGTGAACTCGGTCACGCACATCGCACGTGTCAACGGGGAGAGGATCGTAACCGTTGATTATGTATAGACGTTTTTGGTAAGAAAATGATTAAAATCAGCAGAAGGCTGCAAACACAAACCAGATGAGAAATTTTATGAAAATAACCTTGATGTTATTTGTTTAAATTTGAAACTAAAGCTTTTTTTTTTTGAAACCACATTCTTTAAAAGGTTAAAAGAGGTAGATTGCAGACATCTTAGTATAATGTAGAGTTGCATTTACTCATCCTAGCCTTGATGGTCTCTATGGTGTCGAGTGCAGTGGAGCATCATTTCACCCTGAGTTGAGATAGTCCCTCTGCTTGATGTCCTCAAAGACATCCCCTTTCGGTCTTGGATCCTCCTGGTCATTAAAGTTGATCAAGGAAAGACTTCACTTGACAATGGATTTACCTACACCGACTTTGGTTTTTCTTAGGAACGCATAGACTACATCATATACCAAGACAATATTAGAAAGTTAATTTCTCGGATAATTTCACTAAAAGCACAATGTTTTCCTCAGAAGCATATTTGCTTCTTTTCAATCCAAGTGCTCCAGGTAGTGACCATTATTGCAAGCTGTCACCCTGTTTTAGCTTCCTTGTGAAGCCTTTTCCCTAGATTGTTCTTCCCCGATATATAGATCTTGCATCGAGAGAGGAGTGTAGTAAAGCCGAAGAGTTGGTACTAGTGTTCCCAAATTTCGTGTGTTTTCGGGCATGTAACATGTTGTGGCAAAATCCGGTATCTCTTAGAAATAACCTCAATCTATGCCCAACGGTTGTGATTTATAGTTGAGGGAATGCCAAATTTACATGGAAAAGCCTATAAATCCAAGGAAAAAAAACCACGACGCTCTAGTCAAGAGAGCAATCCACTAAATAGGGGATGATTACAAGACTCCACATCCTCTTTTAATAGGAGTACAACATCATGAGAGATGATGCAAGAGTGTAGAGAACGATGGAGGCGTCCAACTAGAAAATCACATAAGAAAGCTTCATGCAAATCTTTATGAAGAGGCACTAAAACTTGGTGAAGAGAAGAACCACCAAAGCTTGTATCTTGGAGCTCTTCATGAGCAAGAGGAGCCAAGAAGGGAAGCTTGGAGTTTCCACGGAGGTAAAGGAGCCCTCATGGAGGTGGAGGAGCTCTCATCATGATCAAATCCTTTTCTTTCCTTTGTCAACCCTCCTCCCAAATAGCCACATAGAGCCTGCTTCATGTATCCCCCCTCCCCCCCCCCTCCCTTTGGTCTTGTGCCCTACTTGGAAGATAAGTCTCCAGCTTCCTTTCTTCCTTAAAACCTGTGCACATAACAATAGCTTGCCCTTCAAGCTTCATTCTTTGTGTCACGTATCAGCATCATCACAAGCCACATGTCAGCATCTTAGGGGAGCATTTTACCCATAACAAATAAGAAGGTGTTCAATGGATTCCACATTTTCATTACAAAGATAATACAGGGTTCTTTGTTCCTTTCCACCTTCTCTTAATCAAATTATTCAGTGTTAACAGTTTGTTGTCTCATGCTAGTCATGCTAATAATTTGACATTTTTCGAGCAATCAAGTTTCCATAGATTATTCTACACGGGGCAACTCATCCCACCATCCACTAGGAAATTGTATAGGGACTTGATAGAAAATCCAGGCCCTAGATTCCAATGGCGCTCATCCTCAGTGTCCTGTGTTATTTCCAAGGCATAAAGAAGCCATGGTTCCCTTCGTAAGTGAAGGGGTTGTTCATAAGCAGAGGGGAGTTTTGTTGGCGGTGATACCAAGCCTGTTGTATCAAGATGTGTGGATCCAAGATCATGTGTAGCAAAGCATTATAGAGTGTGGTGGGACACCCGAGTTTTGTTACCACTTATCATTCCAGAAACTGATAGTGTTCCCTTTTCAGGCTTGAACCCTAAGGTCCATTTTGAGGGATTTTCATTGCGATATAATTCATTTCCAGCAATAGGACACCCGTGTTGGCACATTCTTATGGGGGTTGATATATGTGTTATGAAAGTAGGAATGTTGGATCACCATAAGACAGATGTCAGCATGTTCATTGATAATTCACTACAACCATTTGCCTATCATTGCCACATTGAAGTAACGCAGGTTAGTAATTCTCCATCCACCATGCTCCTTTGGTTTACAAAGTCATTGCTAGTTCACTAGTCTATAGGAACTTCTTTGAAGATCTGGTCCCTGCCAAAGGAAGTCCTTTTGCACGGTGTCGATTCGGTGAATAACCCAACACAGTAGCTTGTATATTGCTAACCAATAGTTAGGTATTGCAGAGATGGCCGAGTTTATCAATGTAATGCAGCCTCTAAGAGATAAGAGTCTGCTCTGCCACGTCCCGATTCTTCTTTTAACTTTATTAATGAGCTTAAGACAACCCTCCTTTTATAATTTTGATCCGGATATCGGGATACCTAAGTAGTTGATGGGAAGCTTCTCGATCTTGAAATTGATGGTATTTGTCATTACTTCAAAAGGGTGGTCCTTGGTTTTTATTGAGATGCGTATAGTTTTATGATAATTTATGCACAATCTAGAAAAGTCCTCATAGAGATAGAAGATCAATTTAAGGGTACACAAATGTTTTATCCCCTCTAGTGCATAATACCATAAGGTCATCAGTGTATTGTAGTAAGGTAACTTCCTCCTACTAATCTCCACAGTAAACACCCCTGAAGATGTTTGCCCTTCTTACATTACTCAACATTAAGTTGAAGATATCGGCAACAATTACAAAAAGGAGGGGGAGAGGGGGTCTCCCTGTCTTAGGCTCCTTCAGTGTCACACATAGTCAGCTGGCATCCAGTTTAAAAGTATCTTGGACTTGGATATTTGGAGCATCATTTTTATCCACAATATCCATCTAAGGCTGAATCCTCTTGCCTTGAGCACATCCAGTAGGAACTCTTAGTCTACTATATCAAAGGATTTTTCTAAGTCCACCTTCAATACTATCCCCCCTGGTTGCTTGCTTTCATTTTTTGGATAAGTTCTTCGACTACCACTGTGTTATGTTGTATTTACGAAGCTTGTTTGGGACTCTTCAATCAACTCATGTATTACTAGTTGTAGTTTATTTGCTAGTACCTTGGTAATGATTTTCATGGAGCAATTGATGAAGTTAATTGGGTGGTAGTCCTTAATCTCTTGTGGAGCCTCCCATTTAGGGGTAAGGATGATGTGGGCCTAGTTAATTCTTTCTAGTTGCACTTCCCTACTATGAAGCTTCGTGAACAACTTTAGTATGTTTTCTTTGAGGAAGTCCCACCCTTGTAGGTAGATGGTCATTAGGAACCCATCCAACCCAGGGGCCTTATTTGGGTTAGGCTCATGTATGACTCGCTTAAATTCCTCCATGGTGAATGGCCTTTTTAGGTACCCGAGATCAATTCTTACCCTATCTGCGGAGTTCTCATCCCAATTGGTGGTATATTTGAGTTCCCATACGCAGCCAATTAGATTCTTGAACTGAGTAGAAAAGGCTTGTGCGATCTCGGTTTCTTTGGTGAAAGTGATGCCTTGGTGTTCGATCTTATAAATCCAGTTTCTACATCTTCTCTGGTTTGCCATTTCATGAAAGAATTTTTTGTTGTTATTGCCCTTTTGCAACCATGTGATTCTAGATCCCTGTCTTCCTTGCTCTTCCATTGCTTTGATAATATTGTCATAGCTTTTTTGATGAATAAGGTAATCTCTTGCTTCTTCTTCAAGGAGGTCTCTTGTTTCCTGGGCAACATCCATTTCTTCTATCTTCCCTAGAAGGTCCTCCGTTTGCACATAGGAACTCTTATAAGTTTCCTTGTTCCACCTTCGTAGTCTTTTCCTTACTAGGGATAGCTTCCTATCAATTAGGAAGACTTTGCTTCTATTGTATGTGGTACCTTCTCACCAATGTTTGAGCATCTCTCAGAAGCCTTCCATTTTTCCCCATGCCATGTTAATTTGAAGGGGATTCTCTGTTGGTCAAATGTTCCACATTTTTGACATATAGATGCAAAATCTGATCAGATTCTGGGGAGTGATGATTGTTAGATCCTAGAAAAGATGATTAAGCAGTCCATTTACCATAAGAATCCATCCAGTCTTGCTATCATTGGCCTAGATCGACCATTGGTCCAAGTGAATTGCCTACCCTGTAAGGGAATCAAACAATTATAAAGTTTGAACCACTTGATCCAACAATTCTGCTTACCGGTTGTTTGGTAAACTATGGTTGCGCTCTCTTCTCCACTGAGTGGCATTGAAATCTACCCCTATTATCTATGGGTTGTCCCATCTCTGTCGTATGTCCTTTATCTCCTCCTATAAGGCTACCTTCCGTTCCGTGTCCACTCATAGGGTTCATAGATAGTGGTGAGCATCTATGTCGAAGTATCCGTGATATTTTCCAATATACTTTGATGGAGAAGTTATTAACGAAAATGTTGAAGACCCTGAATTTGTTGCTATTCCACTTGATGTAGTATCTCCCTCTCGTGCTCTTAGCTAGTAAGGTGAGTCGTTCGTTGTATGCCTTCCCTCCAAGTGATCTCCATATTTTATCAACCACAAGTCAACTTACTTTTTTGCAAACAGTCAACATCCGTCTTGTGATTCTATAGAAAGTCTCACACAAGGAATCGTTTCTTCGTCTTCCTAAACCCCCATATATTCGATGAAATAAGCTTTATAAGGTCATTGTTGGTAACCCCTAATGTAAATAGATCCCGGTAAACTTAGTTTCCCATATTGGTATCCCCTCTAGTACATCATGCCTCAAAATTTTGCATGTGTGCCAAGTATGCTAAAGTATCATCACCCGTGTGAACTAGTTCAACAACCACCATCAGAATAGTTGAGATGAGATCCTTGTCAGGCCATTCAGATAGGTTAAGTGAAATAGTAGAGAGAGTAGAACTAGTACCTTCCAGGTTGAATCGGTCCAACCTTTTTTGTTATCCATCCCCTCTTGGTTTGGGTGGCCTGTGGTCGACATCTCGATCTTAGTATTCCTTGGTCTTTCCCGAGGTCTTGGAGGGGTCTTCCCGACTAATTTAGTCATTAATGGGGTCAACTTACCCATGGAGGCATTTTGGTTATTTCCCCTGTTTGGCCTGCTCCTTCTTCTCCTTTAGTAATTCTCATGCCTCATCCCTAATGAGATTCCATGAGCCTCGAATATATCGAAGGGACATTTTCCTTAGTTCAATATTAAGGCCCCCCTCCAATTTCTAGATTTTTAGGGGTTTGAGACTCATTTGACGTGTTAATACTTGAATTATTGCCCTTAATCCCTTCATTAGTCAAGTTAATGAGAAGATTAGAGTCCATGTAGGTTAAATGGTGCAATGGGCCTTCATTTTATCTATCTGTATCATTACAGAGGTTTATTGGGCCTCTTTGAAGGATCAAATCCTTCTCTGGGAGTAGCTAAATGCTATCCAACTCGGATAGGCCAATCCGGTAGCCTGATCGACTGATGCCTTTTTTTCATCCTAGGGTAGCTTCAGTTGTCCGTTTTCCATCTCTACTCTGAAGGCATGCTTCTTGCTCCCATGGCTTTGATCATTGCAAGGAGCTTCCGTCCTCGCCGAACTTGGACAACTGGATAAACGTCATCAGCGAAAGTTGATCCTCGCTCCTAGGTGAAAACTAGCTTTCCAATCTTCTTTAGAAGGCATGTAATGGTATCCTTGTGCCAACAAAAGATGTGGAGACCCCTTATCAAGACCACTCCCCCTCTGTCTTCTTCGATTACAATAGGTCCGGTGTCTACTGTTCAAATATTAGAAAGAAAACAGGTGGATGGTCCAAACATGCTCAATTTTCCTTGCCTCTTCTGATGAGGGACAGGTGACCCATCACTAAATTGCTTGGTGCTCCATTGCTAATTCTAGCTAAGTACCTCCCTTAGTGTGATCCCGACCGAGTTTCCATCAATGATCCCTTCCTAGAGCTCCACTACCTTCACAATGAAGTAGCTTCTAAGGTGTTCTTTCCCTCTAATTATCTTGCTATCCAATGATATTGAGATATGGTGGATGCTCTATTTTTCAGGTTTCACCAATGAGTCTTTCTTCTTTTCCGACAAGCATTTGATTGTTAGGTCCTTAACTTGCTCTTTCATGTCATGATTCCGGCCTCATTCTACATCCTTGGGTCGCCTTCCTCCTTATTCTTTGGCCTCCACTCTCATCCCTTGTGGTTCACGGCGCGGTAATTGACTCCATCGCACTGATGACAAGTAATGTCCCTTATGTAGTTGTCCACTCAGTGCCCTAGGTGGAGGCATTGCCCTCACATCTGCATTGATCCTGCTAGAGTGCGAATTTTGGTGGGTGGGGTTAGGGGAGGAGAGCGCCTTTGATGAGTTCCCACTTGACTCTAGTATTTAGTCAGAAGGTTTGGTCCAAATCTTAATCCAATAGAGAAACAAATCAATTAGTTCCTATAACAGTTATTTTTGTTTATCATAGCATATAAAATACTTTATTAGATAGTTTGATCAAACTTAAAATTTTAAGATTATAGAAAAATAGGTAAAAATATATATTCAAACCTACGTGTATTTAATTAATTAATGTATAACCACTAGTTTTAATATGCATATATATATACATATATATATATATGATTGGGGTAAAAGTGAGAAGATATGTAGTGGCCATCCAGCCATCCACTTGGAGTAGCATCCGGGAAACATTTGGGAAACTTCTACCTGGATTCATATATGATCCCATCAGAGTAAGTATGGTTTCTACTCGGACCCGAACCCAACTCAGCTTGGACCAGAGACGATTCCATTCATAAATCTCATTCAGAAATCCCGTTTGAATTCACTAGGGTGTTTTTTTTATCATGTTTCACAAGACACCTCCTATTCAGATCGTTACTGGTCATCATCTATCTGGAATTCTATTTGGGTAATTCTACTCGGAATTCTATTCGGATACTTCTACTAAAAAATTATAGTACTGAACTCAGTCATACAGAACGAGAGGACCAAGGGGTCCATCCAAAAGCCTCTAGAAGGAAGGATAGCTGGCAGACTTGGGCATCAAGCTTCTCCTAGGGCTTAGCTGGAGGACTTGGTTGCCAAGCTTTCCCTAGGGCTGAGTTGGCAAACTTGGGCGTCAAGTTTCCCTAAAAGAAACGCCTTTAAAGAGAAGGAGCGGTTCCATGGAAAAGGAGAGGAGAAAAACGGCGAAACTCTACCTCTCCAGCAACCCATCTTCCTTCTTCTTCTCCATCTTCTGCCTTCTCTCAAATGTTTTTAATTCTTCATGTAACTTTGATAAGCTTTTAGTGTGATTTACTCTCGTGAGAGAGACCCATGGTTTTTCTCCTGATTTTGAGGGTTTTCCACATTAAATTTTTTGCCTCCTTTTATTTTGGCATGATTTTGATTCGATTTCCAGCCTGTTTCGGTCCCCAATCCAAAACAAATTTAACCATTGGTGCGAGGTTGGATTTGATCTTGAGGCAAAGCCTTGTCAAATATATATATATATATATATATATATATATATATATATATATATAGAGAGAGAGAGAGAGAGAGAGAGAGAAGTGTTGCTATGGTAGAATTTGCTTGCGGTAAAATATATGCTACTACTAATATATATATATATAAAGTATGGGCCCATACTGCAACAGTGCATAGAATGGGTGATAGGGTGGGCTGGCTACACTTGCAGCCGACCTCACCTTATCACCATTCTATATATATATATCGGCCGTAGGATCAGTGTCTTGTCCAAAGTAACTCCATTTTACTCTTGGAGCATGTTTGAAAGATTTCCAACCGTACGGATGGGAAGATCATCCAAAAATAAGCTAGCCTGTCAATTTTCATATAATTTGGAGACCATTTGGTCCTCCCACTTAACGGTTCTTATTTTAGGAAAATTTTAACGGTTCAGAATTTTCACCATTAAGTGGAAGGACCAAAGCGGTGTAATTGTATGAAAATTGGCTAAACTTTTATTTTTCGATGATAACTTCTACCGTCCGTATGGTTAAAATCCTTGAAGCATCTTTAGAAAGCGAAAATGGGGCGGTCAAGGCTGGGCTGATGTTGTACTCTTCTAGCCAGTAGAAGGCCTCTATATATATATATATATATACAGTTTTTCTCTTTTTCTTTTTGTTTTATTTAATTAGATGAAAATGCACTTGTAAATTTGGACCATATTGCCAAGAAGAATACAATTTGCCCCCTGCGATACTCAATTCAATGCCTTAGATTAGTTTAGAAATTACATTTGTTTTCTTAAAGATCAAATTACAGTTTCATTTTTATGTTCAAAAGGTCAAATGAGCATCAAAGTATAGCTTTGAAATTAAAAACACACTTTTCATAATTTATTTGTTTATTTGTTTATTTGTTTATTTGTTTATTTGTTTATTTATGTATTATTATTATTATTATTTTGAATGTGAATGAGTGTAGAGTGGACCACATTCAACTGCTCTCACTCACACAATGAGGATATCATCCCTTTAAAGGCAAAGGACCAACCAACCTCTGGTCCAACTACGTCATTCATTTTGTTCCAAAGCAGTTGGGATAATTATGGGATCCATTCACATAAATATTAATACACTGCATGCCCATTTACATGCAACTTCATATCTCACCTTTTCCACTCTCACCTACGTGCATGCACTTGAGAAGGGAGGCCCATCCATCCACCTGCTTCAAGAGAAAAAAAGAGAACAAGTGGACAGATCATGGAACCCTTTCTTCTCATTTTTTCTCACCATATAAATCATGCATATTATTTGTGCCAACATTATTAAAGATTGTGGGAGCAATGTTACTAGCTAGCAAACTTGAATGCTTAGTTGTATCATGGATACAATATTGTTGGTGTCTATAAATCAGGCTTAATTAGTTCTAATTCGGCTCTCGGATTAAAGTTAAAAAATCAGTATAATTTATCTTTGTTTATATCCAAAATTATCACTTTTTAATATGTTTATATCCACGATATGGATGTAACACTTCTGATTTATTATGTTCTGTGATTAATATTCAAAACAATTGCAACATTAGTTTAATTTAATTTATATTCACTCTTTATTCTATAATAGATTATTTTGATGGGAAGAATATTGTAGTTGCTCTATTTTGTTGTTTAGGATAAACATGAAATAAATTCCTCTTTTTTGATATACTTGGAAAATATTTAGATTTTTATTTTATAATTTTGACCAACCTTTTCATTCAATGTCTCTTAATTAGCTCATTATACTATATGTGAAAAGGTGTGGAAGGCTTTTTAGTCTAAAGTGACAAATTTCCTTGTTCATTACACTGTCACCAACTCTAGTACAATGAAGTTTCAAAACTCATGAATGCTTGCGGTTAACATTGAACTGGTAGCATGACAGGGTGTGCTGTCATTTTCTTTGATGAAATGAAAATGCACCATTCTAGGTGGGAATTTATTTTGAATTTTTCACTTAAATAATTTTAAAATTGTAGATAAATAGCATGTGATATAGGCTTCATTTATTTTTCAAGCATCAATACCAAATAAAATAAATAAATAGTAGTCCAAGTATGTTAATGTGTCTCAAATTCCATTGTTATGATGTTTTTGAACTAGTATTATTATATATCACTATCATAATTAATGCACATATATCAATAAAATAGATTTTTAAATTAAAAAATGACTATGCTTTTGGTTTGAGATTATTTTATTCCTTGTTTCTTTCCTTAATTAGTATATATATTCACAACAATAATGAAATATTATGATCTTTGTTGATGCCGAAAGATCCGCGCTTCTTAGGGATTGGTACGGATTTGGATCAACTAATGAAATCTAATGGTTAAGGCGACCTCTGAATAATTTGTAGGAAAGCTGAACTAAGATTGCGGACAGGTCTGGATGGACTCCGCCATGAGAGGTGACAGACTCAGTGTCCCGGTCCTACAATGGGAGTCTAGGATTTATCTCAGGATCTTTTGATGATCAAGTCAGGAGGCGTTTTGAGAGAGAGAGAGAGAGAGAGAGAGAGAGGTGGAGTAAAATGAAGGAGAAGATGTTAATCAAGATGGATATTAATCTTCCAGAGAGTGAATGAGTAGCCTGGAGAAGAGAGAAAGAGTGTGTGTGTGTGTTAAAGAGCCTCTTTTATACCCCCTGGTAGGTCGTTAGAGGTTGTTTGGGTGCCAAGCACATGTCACCCCTCTGTCCATCCTTAGGGGAATTTCCTGGCGTCCTTTAAAAGCCATTAGTAGCTGCCTCTTAGCGGCTGGACTATACGATATATTGCATGTTTGGCTTCTAGAATCATGCCACGTGTTCGGTCCGATTTTCCCTATAACAATCTCCATAATCCTTTCTCTTTGGGACACTTTTATAATTAATGGTAGTTGTGTTGTCTCAAATCAATGTATTCTTAACCAAACTATGAAGCAATTAGTGGGCAAACTATTAATCAAATATTAAACTAACAAACAGTACATATTGCTTAGAAAGGCAACTTGTTAAGGTGGTGCCCTACAAAGACCCTCCCGAGTGAAAGCTTATGGTCTCAATGACGTCCATGATCTTCTAATGATCTATTAACCTAATCACATATCTAATAATGCACGGCTTTTTGTTGATAAACCATCTACTCTTTAGGTTAGGTGCGGTTTATTCTATTGAATGCTCACATGAGAAGGCAGTGCTTGTTATATATGGTGGATGGACCTAGGAAGACCCCATTTATGGCCATGCAAAGGTGTAGGGCATACTCAAGTGTCCTCTAAATTGGTTATTAGGGTCATCAAGGCAACATGAATAATATAGCTTTTTATTTATTATTCATTTGGAAAGCTTCTTTTTACCCTTGACTACAAATTTGCATTCCCTTGACGGTTTGAAGTTGGTAAAGTGAGTTTGTGGAGAACAATTAATGGCTGTTATTTATTTGGATGTCTAATACTTAAAAACAACAATTAAAATTATATGTTAAAAATTTGAAAGTATTAATATTAATTTTTATATATATATATATTCTTGAAAAAGTGGATAAACAATATTTATTTATGATAGATAATAGTTCCCATAAAGAATTACAATCAGTCCGTTGCTAATAAAGGTTTACAAAGAATATAGTAGCACACTCGACTCATTGTTGTCTCCCATCTGCTCGCTCCTTTGTCCTTAACCTCCCTCCTCGGCCTAAATTAAGCCATTTGGATCCACGAGGGTTGTTCATCGAAGTCACGGGGTTTTTACTATATTTTGTTCCTCCCTGCGCATCGACTTCTTTGCTTGCGGGGCTGCATCAAACTAGGACTATATATAAGAGAAAGTTAGTATCTCTAATGAGTTGTCAGAAAATGTGTTGTTTATCTTGAAAACATCGAAAATTTCTTTCTTTCTCCCCAAAGTGTCCAAATGGCCTTGCGTCATCGTTAGCAACTCCCATCCCTTTTTAAGTTAGATTTGGGGACCAGTGAGGACACACGATCACTGATTCGTTCAATAGTGCTGGTGGTTGTGTGGATATTGAAGAGTCTCCCATAATGTTCCCATATATTCCTTACTAGGGGCATTGGAAGAAGAGGTGATCTATCGTCTCGTCTTTTGTGTCACATATATAGCAAGCAACTCGAGTACCCCTCCAGTTCCTTTTGTGTAGGTTATCAAGAGTGAGGATGTTGCCCTCTCGGGCCATCCACGCAAAACACTTTATCTTTAGGGGGCAGGGGAGCTTCTAGAAGCTCATCCTTAGGTTTGTTCGGAGTCCACCATCAATTCTAAAGAGGTGTAGAGATTTGACAGTGAAAGTGACCAATGCAATAAGTCTCTAAGTCCTTCTGTCTTTACCAGTTCTCGAGGTATAGCTCAGGTGTTGGAGGAGTGTCTTCAGCTTCTCTTTGAGATAGTGGCACTAGTTTTAACAGTGAATGCCCCCTTCTTATTCTTTCCCGGGCTTTGCTGATGGTGATATTATGTCGCCCAATTAGCGGTTGTAGTGTTGTGAAGCAAGCCCAAGATGAGTGTCCCTGAACCCACTTATCCATCCATATATTCGTGGAGCATTTATCCCCCGATAGGGTTATGATGTTGTGCATGGCCGCTGATCATTCTCGACATATGCCTTTCCAGAAGAAGGATGCATGTGTTGGGGCGTTCTTGTGGGTATCAATGCAACCCCTTCTAAAGTAGGCATGTTTAATAATTTTCTGGTAAATTCTCACCTTCCCCGTGAGGACTCTCCACCATCATTTCCCCAATAATACACCATTGAACTCTCTTATGTTCAGAATGCCCCATCCTCCCTATTTTTCTTTTGGCTCACATAGAAACATAATTTATTCGTATTAAAAACATTGAAAATAGTATGATGAAACTTGAATGGTCTGTTTAGTTCATGAAATATGTCATTCTATCATGAATTCACATTTATATAAAACTAAAAGATGGGAATTACTTTAATATGTATATTGAATTCACATTCATATTCTTGAATTATTTTGTTTCAGAGGAGGATGCTTGGGAATCCAATAGAGTTAATTTAGGAATTACATGAATAACTTTACATACACTCTCTTATTAAACAACAACAACAACAACAACAACAACAACAACAATAATAATAATAATATAATAGTAATAATAATAATAATGACGAATAGTTTCACAAGAGTAGTATATTCTTATGAATCTTACCAATGTATAATGCTCATGGATATTTAACATTTCCGGAAATTTAATCTAAAACTACAAAGAAAATAGAGGAAAGTTCCCAAACTTTCCAATTGTTCAGAAAGCCCATGATATTTTCCCACTTCTCAAAAAACCTACTTTTTGAAAAAATGTCATGTCATTTCTAAAAGTAATTGACAGTGTTAAAAAAAGGTATGAAATTACCCTTATGTCCATCCACGGAGACTTCATTACACCACTTTCGAGGTAGAGTTGTCAAGATGGAGTCGGCGAAGCCGACCCATAACAACGCTAAAACCACGTCAATTGGCCAGGCGAGGTCGCGTCGGCCGCGCCATTTGGCGGGCTAGCATAATGCAAACCCACCCCGACCCGCCATGGATTGTGGGCTGGGCGGACCAGCCTGCCATAAATTTTAAAAAAATTCTTGTTTAAAGTTTAATATGTTTGTTTTGACATGGCCTATGGGCCATACCATGAATTTTGGAGGCTAATTCATGCCCTACTAGTCTACTATGTAACTATGTTTGATTCAAACCTTACCATCTTTCGTTCAATAATAATAATAATAATAATAATAATAATAATAATAATAATAATAAGAAAAAGAAACTTAGAAAAACAATCTAATGAAGGATTTCAACTTACCACCAATTGAAATCTCATGGATAGAAACTATAACCACTAGCCACCAGGTCCACCACAAATGTCAATGACTCAGAAACTACAACTAATAAGTAATAACAACTAACAAGTTAACGAGTCAAAAACCTATATTTAGATAAACTCCAATTGAAATCTCAGTAACCACTAACCACCACATATAATGAAAAATAAAATCACTCTATAGCTGCACAAAGACAAACGTTTTGAATTCCAAAACCCATTTACATTAAACAAAGTTAACAAACACACTAATTACAAATTTTCAATCCATGTAACACAAACATCCAACAACTGAACAACTTAGAAAAGCAAACATTAAAAGCAGGAATTTCAACACAACACTACAATAGTCAAGAGAATATGATTAAGATTCAAGAAGGAAGCAATAAACGACTCCATTCAAACACACAATCTGACAATCATCACAAACCAAACAAGTGAAGTTCATTAAAATTCATCACATCATTAAAATCTTCTTTTCCTCCATCTCCTCCTTCCATTCTATCTTCATCAATAACCTCAAGAATGTTTGATCCGTCACCAGATATAGTTGTTTTAATATTTGCTCCATCTTCATTATCTACATAAAAAAACACAAATATAAAGGTTAGTTAAAAATTTGATTTATATAAACCAATATTTCAAGATTTCAACTAAGTGAAGAACATAAATTAATGATTTGTAAGTGAAATTACCAATGTTATAACCATGCAACCAATTACGGGTGCAAATGAGAGCTTGTACTTTTTCGGGAAGGGTGCGGCTTACGTACTTATTGACGCATAAGCACCAATAGAAAGGCTGATTACGATGCAAGCGATTGTTATTGGGATAACCAAAACATCACTTGCCATTAATGCAAGCATTGGGAACCTATACTTATGATTCTTCCAATACTCCAAAACATCCAAATCTTCATAATGTGCAAATTCAAGCTTTGACTCCTCCAAATAAAGATCTAATTGAGATTTCCCCTCATTTGTAATTGATTGACTCTCAAATGCTTTAATTTCCTATAATTACTAATTAGGATATTTTATCATAAGAAAATATAAACATATTAGAGAAATAGAATTTATGAAAAAAGAAAGAAAGAAAGAAAGAAAGTGTTATAACACTTACATCAAAGATTTTTTTGCCCTTACTTTTAATTCCTCCACCACTTTGTGTAGATGTAGGTGTCATAATAGAAGAAGATTGTGGTTGTGAAGGACTTGACTTATTAGCATTAGAATAATGCTTAAAAAGCTTGTATAGATTTGTCCTCACAAGTGACACCTTCTCTTGGCATTTAGTAGGATCACTCTCAACCTTCCAATAAAAATAGTCCAACATTGCCAACTTAATTTGTGCGTCAAGAATAACCCCAAATGCAAGCACCATACTATATTATCTCCAATACTTATCAAACTTTTCTTTCATCCTTCTACACATATCACTTATCACCACATCTTCACTTGACAAGTTTTCTTTTAGTAGAACCTCAATCTTCCAAACTTGCATAAAATATAAGTTTGATGTAGGATAAGAAGAACTGGAAATCAAGTTGGTAGTATCATAAAATGGCTCCAAGAACTCATATAATTTCTCTCTTCTTTTCCATTCTTCATTTGAAGGACAATACTTGTAGTTTCTATCATTCAATTGAAGAGAAGCAAAAGCCCTTTTATATTTAATGACACTATCCAACATCAAATATGTCGAATTTGAATGGGTAGACACATCCAATCGCAAGCCAATACTAGTGTCAATGTTGCCAACTGCTCTCAAGCATTCTTCAAATTTTTTCATTCTACTCTCTGAACCTTTCACATATTTGACAGATTCTCTGATTTTATGCGAAGCATTACTAGCTACATTTAAACCTTCTTGCACAATGAAATTTAATATGTGAGCGGAACAACGAATATGAAAATATTCACCATCACATAACAAACCATGATGTAAAGAGAGTTGCTCTTTCTGAATATCTTGCATATTATCATTGTTGGATGCAATATCCAATGTCAAAGAAAACACCTTTTTTTTTTTTTTTTTTCAATTCCCCATTCCTTCAAAAATTGAAATAAATTTGCAGCCAATTCAACTCCTGAGTGTGGAGGAGGCATTTAAGCAAAGTTAAGAATTTTACTATTTAATTTCCAATTTTCATCAACAAAATGTGTAGTCAAGCAAATGTAGCCCTCACTTAAGTATGTACGGTCCACACATTTGAAGTTAAGCAAATTCTATTTTGAATATTAACCAAAACGTGCTTAAATTTCTCTTTCTCCCCCATATAAATTCTTGTAATGTCAGAAACAAGAGTATTCCTAGAAATGCAAGCACCATCAAGATTTACATATTTCATCCAAGCTCTAAAGCCATCATATTCAACAAATGAAAATGGCAAATCATGTTTTATAACTGCAGCAGCTAATAAATCACGTAATCTTTGGTCTATTTTCTTAGACTTTAGCTTCCCTTCATGATCAAGAAACATCTGTCCTACATCATTGAACTTTAACATTTTATAGTGATCCCTGTGGTACCTCAATGTAGAAGTCCTATACTTTTTACCCCCACTTTTATACTCTTTCTTACACCCCTTGCATTCTCCTATTTGTATGCCATCTAGACCAACCCTTTCTTTATAAAGAAACTCCAAACATCAGAAAATTCATTCGAAGTTTTAGGCTCCTTACTAGATTTAGTGTTTTCCAATTCTTCTTCATTTAAGTTAATACTTTGATTCAAAGAAGCTGATTCCATGATTTTGCTTTATTCTGCAAATATGTATGAAAAACATAAGAAAGAGAACACATGATAAATTTTAATGCAACATAACAGTAGTAAAATGAAGGACAAATGCGAACTCAATTAAGGATGTGGGATCTCCACAAAAACCTAATATTGAAGCATGCATAACTGATAATCTAAAAAGTCGAGTCATGTAACATGAATGAAGATCATATATTCATATGGCATGCATAGCGATAATATAAAATTCAAAAAGCATGCAAATTGGGACATTCAATTATTTGAGAAAGAAAAAATTGAAAAAACATTCAATATTATTCTCTTAAGTTATGAATGAGTTTTAAAGCCCGAGAATTAAACTTTGATCATCTCTTTAACTCTCTTACATACAGTTTGATCATTTAGCTACCAAAAGAATTAGAAGCATTCTTCACCTTTGTCTTAAGACTTGATTTCTTGGACTAGATCACGAAAACTAACAAACTAACCCAAACCCATACAACGATCCATTTAATTTTTTTCATAATGAAGCTACTATTTCATAACAAAGGCACTGTAAAAGATATATACACAAATGTAACAACTTTCAATTATATCTCGATAGAAGTTATCTGGTGAAACCTCAAACAAGGGGTCCCTTAACTATGGTCAGGACCCTGATACGAGAGGGTCTTACCCAATACCAATACCTATGGACCTCACTTGAAACAACTTTCACAAAGTGCTAACGGACCTTACTTGCCTTTATTGAATAAATTAGATTTGAATGTCAACAGATGTATATAGGTAGCTCTTTCAAGAAAGGCGAAATCGTGCGAGCAAGATATCACCCACACGCTTATTACAGCAGAGGTGAGCAAGTGATGTAGGAGGCTCAGGTCAGTTGTTACCGAGTTGGTAGATCAACGTAAAGGCAAGAAGTGATCGAGCTAATTTTGTGATTGGAACAGTTTTGGGGGTGGTTATGTATTTTGGCCATAATTCGGAATCACGAGTTTGAACCCAATTCGGAAAGCTCATTTCAGCATACACCACGTGGTCACCCAAATTGACTTGGTGGGCATCATCTTCGAACTCAAATTCTGCAGATTTCCCGTCATATCACTGTTTAGATATTATTTGTTATTTTTAGCATTAAATTATTTATCAAATTAGGATAGGATTTGAATCCGATTTGATCTTGGATTTTTAGGAGTTATCTAATTTGTTTAGAGTTTTAAATTTAGATAAGTTTTAGTTTTGAATAAGAATTTGCCAATTTTGCAATTTAGATAAGATGATAGGGTTTCTAGGTTATTCTTTTAAAGCTATTTAACTTTGGCTTGTGGGTTGGTCTTAGATTATTGAGTTTTGAATAAAAGTATTTTTTGAATTTCGATTATTTTCTTGGTTCTTTTGGTTCTTAGTTTGTTCTTCCTTACGGTCCTTGGATCCGAAGCACTGTAGGGAAAATGCTTCCGCCTACTTAAGCGTCAACAATTGATGAGCAATTCCAAATCAAATCTATTCTAATCATGTATTTAGATTGAAAAAAATAGTTTTTTTTCCATCCTTACCTTCCGTCTCTTCACTTGTTTGGGTTCCCTTTCTTAGTTTCTTCTTCCCTCTCTTGCAGTTCTACAGCCGACCGTTCTCCTTCTCTCGCTCCGGCCCCAGCCGTTGAAGAATAATTGGCGATGTGATGAGTCCAAACGAGTCACTAGCGATGCGTTCTCCTTTTCTCTCATTGAATGCATTGGTATTTGTTGTGTCTCGTTAAGAATAGGATTCTAGGGATTTTAGGATTTAATCTTTTCATTTTTAGAATTAGGGAATTTTTAATTTTTTTAGTTTTTTATTATTTTTTTAATAAATTAAGAAGTGGTGACACACTTTAAAGCACACTTACGCCCTTATACATAAGCCTTTGGCTGACCCGTTTAGGCCCGCTCCCAAGCGTGTATTATTGAGTTGTATCAGTTTATACAACACATTAAAGCATTTATTATGTATATTTCTGTTGTTTATTATCCATCAAAAATCGTTTATTATGCATACACTTTATGTTCACTCAGTCCGCTATGACAACGTTGCATGTTTTTCTATTATGCCCAGCCTCATGACACCGACTACAATGAAGTAGTCTAATGTCCTCAACGATCATGTCCACCACCATCTTGTTGAATGTATGATGTAGGCTACACATCTGCGAGAAATACCCATCTGACTCAATGGAATATATAGTCTTGTGAATGTTTAGGACGACATACTTCACTATCACATATGAAAGTTCGAGGCTCCAATGATTGCAAATATCTTCCATCACTGATTGCAAATATATAGTCTTGTAAATGTCTAGGGCGACATACAACACGGTAAAGTCAAGCGCATGACCTTCTCCTTTGTACCTTGCAACAACAAAGATGGTCTTCATTGGCGAAGGGTGGTGAAGATGTAGAGTACCATTTCGAGAAGTGTCATGCCTCGAACCCGGGCGAACACATGGACATACCCGGTCGACTCCAAAGCGAGGGATGAGTCCCCATCCGGTATAAGGCCCCAAAACTCACTGTCTGATCAATATCTAGAGATAATAAGAACATCAGAATTTATATAATTAAAAGGAAGGGAGTTTATACAACTCCATACAAGTACGATACCAGGTTTACACAACCCAATACAAGGATCTAGCCAAGTCACCCCTAGTAGTCAATATAACATAAGACGATACAAGTCTCTCACACACACATAATAAAAGGAGGTACGCAGACCTCAAGGGAAATGCAAACAGCCCGAGTCAGCTACTCAGTATGTCCTCGTTTAAGCCTGACCCTACTCCTCATCGTCACCTGAGAAAACACAAGTCAAGTACATGAGCCAAAGATAAGGCCCAGTAGGATCGCTAACAAAGCAATAAATATGGCGAAAGCCATAATCAAGGAGTAGAATAAAACAAGTACAAATATGCAACTGAAGCAAAATCACAAGCAAGTAACATGTCTCTGGGATGTGAATAAATTCAAAGATGTACTCAATCTCCTGGCATATATGATACAAAGATACCTCTTGTATGCGTCACGATATCCTCCGGATATAGATTTTGGTCTCGCTAGATATCAACCATATATACATGGCGGAAAATATCACTCTTTGGTCGAGCCTCATCCGATGTATCATGCTTTATGCGTAAGAGATTGCCGGTCTGAATACCTAACAGCTTGATTATACATATATATATATCCAAGGCGGCAACATCTTGAATATATAATAATCAATGATCTCCTCGAGATCGGAGTATCACGTATTAAAGGAGTGACTCAACTTAAATACGTATAAGAAAACTATGGAAACAAATATCTCCTCTAGAAGTAAAGCCAACACATATGAGGGTACTCAACTCGAATATTTATAGGAAACATCTCAAGGAAATAAGAGTACAAAAATCATAAGTACGGTAGAAGGAAGAAATACTCACAACCCCCGTGCGAGAGCCTACATGTCCAGCGAACAAATAACTGATCCTCGTCGCGTCTCACGCGTCCGAACCGGGATCTAGTAGATGGACTGAAACTCTTAGTTTCATTACACTTCATATCCATATATATATATATATATATATATGAATGCAAAAGTCGTATTCTTTTCTAAGTGACTTATACGCCTAGCAAGGGCCTATAAAGGACCACTTAATAGAATATGAAATATTTATCTTTTCTAGCACAAGGAATAGAAATGAACCCCTTTAAGAGTTTCCTAATGTGCTTAAGATCCCACTCTTAGGTATCACGTTAATAAGCATGAATTCCATGTCTTCAATATGGATAATTAATACAAAGATATGAACTTATACATAATACGAGATGTACTCATCTCCATCCTTAGAAAAAATTAGGGCTTCTAACATGCTTCCTTTCAATACTTAAATGCTATCAAGTTCATGGAGAGTTAAGCATGTATTTTCAAAGAAATTTGGGCAACATCTCCTTTATTTATTGGGTCCCAAAAATGTATAATCATGCAACCAAATCTATCTTTTACAACCCTCTGATCTACAGCTGATCAGCCTCTATTCATGCATACATTCATTTATCATTAGTCTCTTAATTAAAGTCCCTTAACAACACCAACATCTCATAATTATTCAAGATAAGGGGTCCTCACTATGGCGATGGAAGGAGGTTGCCAGAGAAGGGAGGAAAGGCACACTTACTTGTTGCTTTCATGCGGATAGAAGGGGCTCAGTGAACTACACCGAGGCGGTCGGGGTGGCAGCTTGGCGGTGCTCTCACGGATCTACTTGGGTGGCGGAGATCCGACTCACGGAGTGTGGTCCCGATCTGTGGTCAGCGCGTGGAGGGAGGAGGGGCTTGTCGGGGTGGCGCCAGCTCAGAAAAGAGGGGTAGAGGTTGCTGGGCTAACGTCCGGAGAGAGCGCGCAAGGTGGCGCGCCCGGAAGGAAACTCCGTGAGGAGGCCAGTAGGCTGTCCTTGAGCGGCGTGAGTGCAGAGATCAGTGGCGGGCAGGCTCACTCACGGTAGCGCCAAAGATGGCGGCGGCGGCAGCGATGTGGACTCACGGCTGCAGGACAACGTTGGCCGATGGGCTTGCCAGTGAGGGGGGGAGAGAGAGAGTGTGATCTAGAGTGAAAGAGGGGTGTGGGTGCGGCTGGAGAAGAGAAAGGGAAAGTGATTTTAATATTCTCTTTTCTTTTCTCTTTTTCCATCTAAGCCCGTTATATTCAATTATTTAAATTGAATATTTAATTAACGTAATATTATTTCGTCACATGTGAACTATTGCATCACGGGTCTTTGCAATAATTCATCGTCCCGTTGCCCGACCCAGATTCGCGAATCACGGCCTTTAATCAATTCCTTTAGTCACGGGCTCACTGTGGCATCACGGGGTCTCTCAGTCCCCGACCAGATCCACTTTTCCCAGGACTCTAACTTTTGTCTATTACCCTTCAATAATTAATCTGGATTAATTAACACTAAATAAATTTTCAAAATTACATCACTTAAGATCTTAAATTTTCAGTTTAGGATTTTTGGGAATAAAATATTAATTTATTTCGGGGTAGGCTTTATACAGAGGGAAGGAAAGAAACGAGACAAATGATGAGCAAAATACGCTCTCATTGGACAGACGAAGGAGGTATGCGGGCCGGAAGTAAACTTCTTGGCCAAGCAAGCAAGTATCTCTGAGAGGGGGCAGATGATTTATTTAGGTGGGACCTTTCCACAAAAAATCCTCAGAACAGAGGGGCATTCTTGCTATTTTTCAAAATAACCAAAAGCGGTTCTTGACATAAGGGATCCGATGGGAAGAATTTCAAAAAGGAGAGACAAACCGAGGGAATTTGGAATGTCGAGAGGGCATGTCGGAAAATGAAACTATGTAGGGGGTATGCGATAATTTTCACAATAAAATATGGGTATTTAAAATACCAATAAAACTTATCCTGAATCGGATGAAATATTTGAATTGAGTTTGTTTTTGTTTTTGTGTTTTTGTTTTTTGTAAGAGTTTAACTTAAAAGTGACACGTCAACTATCTAAACTATGTAGGATGATACTAGAGAAGCCGTGACACGGCCAGCAGAGTGGGTCCCCGACAATGACCAAGACCAACAACCCCCCAAGGCTCTAGGGAAGATATGTGTAAGCCCATAGAGGGAAGGCATGAGCTATGTTGATGTAGTGACAAAAAATGATGATCCCTACTTGTAGCATTGCTCCAAGCTGAAGGCGAGCTCCGAACACCACTAGCCGGATCCAGACAGCGACCATCTTAGCTTTGTCCCTAGCGATGGGACAAAGCCAATTGCAGGATAAAGGACCAAGCGGTGACACCGCTACTCCCTCACTTAACACTTATGGCCTCCAAAGGTGTTGAAGAGGTGTGTGGAAAATGTCTCATGCCAAAGGCACCACGTAAAGGAGTATAGAAGTCTGATTACCACATGCCATTGTTATGGCGGAGTAGGTCACTAGAAATCCGGTGATGTTTCTTTGGTGAGCAATTAGGATGGCTCGGTTGCTTTCTTGACATTTTGTTAGCTTCTGATGCGTGAATCTTTGTGGAAGGCCTCGTTGATTGGAAGACTGTGCTAGTCGAGATGGCAGAGTGCTTCGACTCGACTAATATTTGGAGCGACACTACTGAGAGATGGAGACTAGTGATCAAATTCCCATCAACGGGGCTTTCCAGGGTGATGGAGAAGATGGAACCCATCAGATTGCAGGAGTTCATGCTCAATTTCTGACCATGGTCGCCGGACTTCTGGTTACTAGAGTGTGCAGGCAATGAACAATGTTGGATTATAGCTCACCGACTTCTTTTGTTTTGTTGGCATAGAGACACAGCTGCAAGGATTCTCAAACCAGTCGGAGATCTCGTTTCTCTCGATGAGAAAAGGAGTTTGTTCGCCAATAACACATTAGCGATGCTCAGGATCTACTGGTGGTGGTGACTCTCATGTGTAATCAAATGCAGCATCGGGAGTTGTCTCCATACGATGTTGGTGCAGCTTGAAGATGGGCACAACCTCTCCCATGGATGTCAAATCAAGTGGGCCTTTGGAATGACAGGAAGACATTGCCAAGAGAGATACTACCAGAAACCTTGACGAGAAGAGAAAGGGAAGAAGGTCCCGTCACTGCTATGACCACTAAAGGGTACTCGGCAACTTCGCATGAATTTTGGCAAAGGTCCTATCACTAGAGGGAGAAGAGGATGGAAATCCATGCATGCAAAAAGGGGATATGTGGTAGCCATACCTTTGGTATACCAAGCGGTGTTAGGGGGTGGGATAGATAAAGCCACTTACGTGTCACATAGTGGCAGTGATAGATCCCCTCATGTGACATGAAATGAGCTATTGGCGGTGACAACATGTTGATTGGGGAACACTTAACGATTTGAAATGCGTCAACAGAGGAGGGGGGAACATCCTGATATGGAGCTCATAACGTAGGCGCCTACGTGTTGGCAGTTGAAAGCGATTGGCCCGCTCTAATGTAGCTCCTGAGTTGGGTGTTGATGAGGCAACAAAACTGGATACTAACGTGGTCTCCAGCCAGGAAAACAATGAAGACATGGACATTGACTTGAGAGTTGACTTCTATGATGATGTGGATACTAACATCGACGCCATGTGCCATGATGATTTGGCATGGGATGGGATCCACAAGGACAACACATCAACCAATCACACTGACACAACAAACATAGATATGGCACTATTGATGAGTGCATCGGCTCCTGAGGTAGCACCATTTACTCTACACATGGAGCCCACTATGACACATCAAAAGCTACAACCCAATAAAGAGGCAAAACCACATGGCCAGCTAGGCAGTGAAGATGGGAGCCACCACACAATCTACGCTAGCCATAGACCATAGAATGAGGAAATAGTGATGGGTTGAACATAGACCAAGGCCCATTCAAGCCAACAATAAATAACTCCAAAGGCCTACCCACTAAAACTAATGGGCGAAGCCCAATAAATGAACCCAATTTAACTACAAATGAATGGCCCAATTCTTTTAGAACAGTGGATAGGGACTTTGTGGGCCTAAGCTCAACCCGCACCCATTTGGGCCTGAAATTAGGCCCATATCTTTTGGGCCTGGGAAATGGGATGGAGCTAGACCTATCCAATGAATCCCTAAGATACATTTAGGGATCCCAAAACTTTATTTTAGATGTGACACCAGACATCCTTAAAGCAAGATATGTACCATCGCCGATAAGAGAAGCTAGAATAGGGAGCAAGGCGTGTAACACCCATCTCCAAAGCAGAGACAAGTGCTGCCACACCCAGCCTGCAAAGCCAGGAGAGCATTACTCAACCTAAAATTTTGAAATGGCGATAATCAAAAGCATAGAAAATATGTACGGAAGCTAATAAGATAGGAAACATAATTTCATAAACAGAAGGTCAAATCTCCGTTTAATACTACACCAGATAAAGGCTATTGACATAAAGAATTGTCTCAAACATCAAAGGAGTTCTACTCTCTCCTATCATCAATACATAGTAGAAATACAACATTGGGTGTCAGAGCAGACAACTAATACTCCTCAAACTCTCTCGCAAGCAGACATAGCCTCTACCTGGACTCCTGCCTATTGCCTGCATAAAAATAATGTGAAAGGGGCCTGAGCTACTCAAGCTGAGTGACCTGGGAACAATGTTGTTAGGTATAGAACTATACCCGTATATCAATATAAAACAATAATCTCCACAATATAAAACTGTGCGTATAAAAGCAACTGAAGATAAATGTTGTACTACTAACATGCTAGTCAATACATTATATTCAATCTGATATAATCATGCCAATATGCATAAAAATCTCAAGTAAAGTCACATGCATATTTATCTCATTATTTAATCCTCGGTACTGTGAATGATTTCCGCAATTGTCCTTGGTGAGTATAAAGCATACCAATAGCCTCCATGGTCGGTCACTACTCGCTATCCGGGAGGTAGGAAGTGCGGTGTCATGTAATAATCACAATACTATCATCATTAACTACACATTTATCTCAATACTGCGGAACAAGAGTGAAGACAGGCGGGCACATCCCACATCTGAGCCTTTCGGTCGGTCACTACTCGCTACCGTCGGTCTATAATTATATACGTACACTAGGCACTCAGAGAGTATGGAAAGGGGGTTTTGTTTCATGAAAACAGGAGGTTTTAAAACATATAGTTTGGTATAAGAAACAAATCGGAGTTATAAATCACCCCTTAATTCCCTAACCTAGTGTCGTACTCCCTGGCTCTGTAAAGAGCCACGACTAGTGCAGGCAAGTACATCAGTAAAGTATAGTCCATCAAATACTCCTATCTATTTCTCATGCTTTATTTCATATATTTTTTAATAAATTCTTTGTATGAATTCTTCGAAAGGAAATCTATATCCAACTAGAGATCTATCTATCAATGAGCATAATATGATTTCCAAAACTTAGGAATTTTCATAAAAATCTCTGTCTCATGCTTTTCAAGTTAAAACCAACACTACAAGGAAAATAAGATCAAAATACAGAATGTACAGCTTGTTCCCTCACCTGAGTCTAGTAGATCTCTAGGACTGGCTCAGTCCTGTTGCATCTCTTGCTGCTCCTTTACCTTTCCCTAGTATCTGTAATATGAACCATTAATGAATACGGGGTCATATTCTTAGCTTATACTCTACCTTAGACTCGATAAAGTATAGCATAAGCATTTAATCCAACCCAAGCATGATTTCCCCTAACAAGTATTTCATGTCTTCAAGGCTCATAACTAATACGAAACCAACAACTTAATTAACATAAATTCCTCACATGTTAGTGAATGTAAACTACTTCATCTTAAGCACAAATTGGGGCTTCTAACATGCTCTCCTTAAGCAATTAAATGCCATATATATCATGGAGAATTAATCATCTAATTTCAAAGAAAATTAGGTAGCATCTCCTCTATTTCTAAGGCCCACAGATTATAAAAACATACACTTTAGCATCATACTTAAACTCATGAAATACAAGCCGTCAAAACATAACCATTTCACAGCCCTAATATCCCATTCAACAATTAATCACCAACACTTTAGCCTCTAACTGATTCTCAGGACTCAAACCCCAAATCAAACCATTTCATTAATTCAACTTCCCAAGCCCTCTCAATTTATCTCTACCTGATCTCCTCGCGATTACCGATTCTTGGAGAGAAGGGAATTTGGGCCTTCGCCAGAGAAGGAGAGAGGTTGGCCGGCCTCGGGTGGCGCGGTAGGGCGGAGTCGGCCTCTTGGCCTTGGTGGAAGGAGGCTGGAGGCGGCTTTGAGGCCTTGAGGCGGGGAGGCGGCCTTCATGCAGGCGGGGGGAGAGAGGCTGGGTGGAGCTTCGGGGCCGGAACTAGGCGGAATTTGGTGGCGGTGGGCCGGGTGATGGGCCAGGCAGGGAATGAAGAAGGGGAAGAGGAAAAGGGGGACGTAGATATGAGAATTGAAATCAAGAGAGAGAGATGAAGTAATTTCATTTCTATCTCTCACTTGCTTTATAATGACAATTAATAATAATAATAATATTATTATTATTATTATTATTATTATTATTATTATTATTATTATTAAATTTAATAATTTAACTTATTTTTATAAATATCTTCCACTAAAACCAAATTAGCTTTATTTAATATTATCTTTCCACTATGTAAACACGTAGAGAATCAACTAATTGACTTCGCTCCCATCTCTCACCCAGGATCCGAAGGAAAATTGGGTCATTTAATCCCGATCTCACAAGCACTATAACATCACAGAGCTTGTCTCCATACCAAACTGCATTCGATATTCCCAGCTTTGACCCGACCAAATCTACTTTACCGGGACTCTAACTTTTGTCTGATATCTCTCTCTTAATTAATCTAGATTAATTAACACTTACTAAATTTTCCATTTAATTAACCGGGCTTATACTACCTATCAACCTCCAACTATTTCAAGTAAAAGTGGCCTGGCCCAATAAGGCCTTCTCTTAAACCCAATAGTTGCGAGGCTAGAATTTAAGCCCATTAATTCCCGATTTTCACTTAATTGAGATTTAGAATGATTAATTCATTTTCTGTACTAATTAACCTCAATAAGATATTCAAAAATTATGTGATTATTTATTTAGAAAAATCCGGGGTGTTACAAGTCAACCTAGGAAGAAGGGGAATATATAGAAGATCCTTAATTAAGGGGGAAGGACAAAGAGGGAAGCAAGAAACCGAAGAACCATCAGGTTGTACAACATACAACACTTAAGGAACTAACGAGACAAAGAAAAAGGGAAAAGAGCCATACAACTCAAGTCTTGAGCAAAAGGGATTCATCACCCCTATTGACCTCACTTAGGATTCACCCAACTACATAAGAGTCTCTTGTATAATCAAGTATACTCTCATCTTTATCTGCGGTACCTCTTACTCTTTCACATTGACCTGTCAAGGATTTACTAACAGTTGCTCTACTAGTGTGTGTTGACTTAGGACCCCTAAAGGAATCCAAGTCACCATATATAGCACACATGTGCTTAATTGAAGCTGAGCAAATGACCTTATGGCAAGATAGCAACAAACCCACCCAAGCCATGAAAATGGCTCACATACATGTTTTAATCATGAAAGTAATCTCTTGAAAATGTGAGAGTTTAGGAAAGAGGAAAAAACGGTTCCAGGTGAGAGACTTCCTAAAATTGCACGAGGTTAATATTTTTTTTGTTTTCAAGAAATAAAACTATTAGCCAAAAATAATTGTATCTAAAGATCTATAGGGGAGACCTATATGACGGAACGGACACAATAGGGGGTTGTTGCATCAATTGGAACATTCCATATTACAAAATAACTAAGAACTTCATTGACCAGTTTTTGACAACAGCCGTTCTAGAGGACCTAGAGAACAAAATATCTTGGATGTATACTACTGTTTATGGAACTTGTGACACAAACCAGAGGAACACATGCTAAGACAAGCTCAAAGTAGTAAGAACAAGATGCCCTAGCCCATAATTAGTATGTGGAGACTTTAACACTACTCAACTAGTGAGGACAGGAATACTACCTCACACAAAAGTAAGAAAGATGCCGGGATTTAACCATTTGATATAAGATTTGCAACTAATAAACTCGCCACTCTTCAATAAGTACACATGGACAAATGAGGGCACAACACCAACAAACGCAAGCCTCGATAGGTTCTCGCTATCAACAAATTGAGTAGAGAGGTTTCCCCATTTTGGGAAAGTTCCTCCAAAGAATTAGGTTTGACCATTCACTACTATACCTCGAATATGGTCCACATGTTCCCCAACCTTATGTATTTCGCTTCAACCGTGATATAGAGAGAAAAGGAAGGTTTCTGGAAAATGGTACAAAGTATACCACGAACAACTTCTATCAATAGAAGAAGCCTTCATACTTGTATAGAAATTAACAACACTCTGCTCCAAACTTAGAAAATGGGAAAAGAAAACCTTAAATGCTAAATCCAATAGGAAGAAGGACACCGCTAACAACCATCAAGCATTTCGATGTGGCAAAAGAATCATATGCCCTCATAGAAGATTAAGTAAGAGAGAAAAGGTATAACGTAGAGAATACAACCAACTAATCTTGGAAGAGAAATCCCAGTGGAGACAGAGATCAAGAATCACCTAGTTACAACAAAGAGATTAGAACATGAAATTCTTCCACGCCACACAAACCAACAAAAGAATAAGAAGTAGATTAAACAACTACACGAGCCAAACAACACTACATACCACAAAAGAGATAACATCTAAAATAACGGGCCACTTTAACAATTTGTTCGACACTAAGAAAGTTGTACGGTATAAAACAAATTGTTAGAGAATGTAAACCCATAAAAGGAAGAATGGATCTAAATTACCTCGACCCCCCACCCCTCCATTACGAAGGAAGAAATCAAGTGAACAGTTACAAAACTCGAGTCAGATAAAGTACCAAGGATATCATCCCCAAGGTATTGGCAAATCGGCTTAGGGAAGTGATTGGAGACCTAGTTAGACACGATACATGGGCGGGCGGGCAAAGATTTAATAATAATGGAATTCAAGCCTATATTATTATTGTCCAAGGCCTGCACCCATATTTTTTAAACACATGACCAAGGCTCATTCCAAATCCATATTTAATTTTTAAAATAAAAATAAAAATAAAAATTAATTAAAAAATAGAGTTTACATTTTAAAATAAAAATAATTTAATATAAATTAAATATAAGTGAGTTTTGATAGAAAAATTAAATTATACTAGAATTTTACACCTTTAAATTAATGCATACAAATAAATTGTTCAACTTTATTATAAATAATTATAAATAATAAATTTATTTATTTTATTTATATATAATTCGAGTCGGGTCCGGGCCTAAACCATCATACCCAAGGCCAGGCCCATTTTTAAAACTGGCCTAATATGTTTGTCCAGACACCTTCCATTTTCGAGTAGACCTTGGTGCTTGGCCATGGTAGCTCGGCCCTTGGACAGGTTTAGACCTAGTAGACGAATCTCAAACCGCCTTCATCAAAGACCGGATGATCCAAGACAAAACTTCGACACTAATGGAATACTAATCAAACAAGACTTCGAAAAACTTTCGAGATCATTGACTGGAATTTCATTATAGAGGTGTTACAAGCATGAGGCTTTGGATCAAAATGGATTATGTGGATCCAATCCCTCCTTCACGCTTCCAAGGCTAGTTTCCTCATCAAAGGGACACTAATTGGATACATCCAACATAAGAGGGATTACGTCAAGGAGATCTCTTATCCCCCCCGCCTATTCGTCCACGCAACAAATATGTTATCCATAATGTTCACACAAGCAACACGTGGCAACAATTACAGGGGCATCCCACTTGGCATAAATGACGAGGAGGACATAACCACCTTTAATACACAAACGATTTACTTGAATTTTGTACAGGGGTACAAAAGTTTAGAATCCTCAAACTAATCTTCTACCTATTTGATGGACTTTCTGGATTATGAATCAATTCTTCAATAAGAGTGTCATTATCCTAGTCTCCGCATGTGGGCACACCCTAGAGGAGTTCGCATGGATCATCAACTACCCACTAACCTTACTTCCAATCAAATAAATACCTTGGGGGTCAATCTCAAGAGAGAGACAGAGTAAGAAAGGCTGGATGGGACTCATAGAGAAAATCAAGAGCACAACCATAGAGTTAAGCTATCCTAATAACATTATGGAAAGGAAAACTATTATCCCTCATCAAAAGAATCACCCTATTAAACTTAGTGCTATCTACAATTCTTAACCACTGGATGTCGATCTTTCTTTTACAACAACGGGTGATCCGTAGCATTGATGCCATCTATAGGGATTTCCTTTGGTGGGGCACTGCCTGAGATTCATGTTGATACCATCTAGCTAGTTGGGCACGGTTATGCCAGCCAAAGAAACATGGAGGAAGGGGAATAGAGAACCGAAGGCACTTCAATGAAGCCTTATTGGGGAAATGGTGGAGAATGCTCATAGGGGAAGCCATAACATGCCTTAAAATCATTAAATATGCTTATTTTATGAGAAGGAGCTTCATCGGCCCTTCAAGACCCATATTGGCCCGCACATCCTTCTTCTAGATTTGTCAAGAACGGGTGTCAATCCTAATAAATATTACCTAGATCTCAAAAAATGGTGAAACCATAAATATCTGGATGGAATATTGGGAGATGGACAATCATTGTGGAACCTATGACCATCGTTCCTACCCATGTTCATCAAAAGATTGACCTCAATCAACATGGCGAAGAGGATAATCCCCCATTCTAAAGTCAAGACCACTAACAAGAACAAAAACAATGGATTATCTGAACTTCTGCGACCTCCTTGAAAGTATACGAGAAGGAAAAGCTGATATGAGGATTTGGAAACTAACGACTTCCAAAAGATTCGAGGTTAATTCTTTGTACCAATTCTGGATTGAGTATGAGATCAAAAGCGAATTGCCCAAAACATTCTGGAAACATGCATAACCCCTGGAGATCAAACTCTTTGCTTGCATGGCTGACAAGGAAGAACAAAATCCTCATACTTGATAACCTACTCAAGAGAAATTGGAGGGGCACACACATAACGTGCATGTTTCCTATGTGACAATGAAAACAAAACTGACAAGCACCTGTTCATATCTTGCCCACTCGCTATAAGTGTCTAGGATCACTATGGGAACATGTTCGGACTTGCAGTGAAATCACAAACAGTGCATGATATATACCCTAACTATTTATTGCCAAGGTGGACAAAACTTTAAGGCACGGATGGGACCTTGCCACAATGTGACTATTACTTGGAGTCTATGAATAGAGAGAAACTAACGATGTTTTCAAAATAAAAATATGTTTTTCTTAAAACTCATTTGTAGAAATTGATTTTTTAAATGCTATCTTTGGTTTGGTGTAGGCTCATATATCTAAACTTCCAAGGTTGGAGAGGTGGCTTAGAGACTTTGGTCAAGAGGAACCTTGCTTTTAGCTTCGAGAGCTACCTCCACATCGCAATTGTGATGAAGCCTCTAATGAGGGCAAAGCAATAGGCCCAGACCCGAGAAATTAAGCAGTAGAAACAACCGGGATTTACCTTGCTTTTAATGAATATATATCATGTAAACGGGTGATGTACAAGTTCTTTATAATTATCAATAAAACTTGGTTTATTCACCTTGATCAATAGAAAAAAAAAAAAAAAAAAAATCAGTGAGTTTGGTCGGTTTAATAAACTTAAATCTGTTTACTTATATTTGTTTTTAAAAGAAGTTTGTTCAGGTTTAATCAATCAAGATAGTAATGTAATTAAAATTACAAGACCAGAATTGTAGCATTATCTCACTCAGTCCAATCTAATTTTGGATTCTTGAAAGATAGCCACATCAAACAAGAACTCCTATTGTCATAAAAACAAGAAGAAATCATTGACAGGTCTGTTCTCACCAAAAGAAAACATTCATTTGACTCCAAGTGATGCAACAGAACTCCAGTTCTGAACTTAATATAAACTCTCCCATCCATTGCAACCATTTAAAAGGAAAACAGAATGAGCAGAAGAGCAGAAAGAATCAGCAAAGTTGCTGCAGTACATAGAAGAGATTAGAATTCTCACAAGGGAGCAAAAGGTTCTGGGCAATCGCTCAAACCGGTGATCAAACTTCGGGGCTCTGATCAGACTTATCATCAATGCTGTGCAACCAACTCATGTTCTTTGAGTCCTCTTTCAATAGAATTGCATGCGTGACGATAGCTACCGTAAGGATCTCGCTCACCAGTGCTATCACCATTTTCTGAAATGGCTCCATTATAATCCTCAAATACTGTTCCATTGCAGTTTTCTATACATACGAACTGCATTGTTAGCAGTGTGTAAAATGTACGGTCTGATTTGCTAGATGTTAGGCCTTTCAGGCTTGATCGAACGCTATGAGGGAAGAGAGATGTACCCGCAGAATGCCACCAATGTTTTGCCTGATGTCCTACAAGATCAATAATTCAATCATCTGCCAAATTTGTAGCTAAAATCAAGCAATGAGAAGTTGTTACTGAGAATTGGGTATATACCATATGTTTGAGAGCCATGTCAAGTGATTTCTTTGAAATGGTTCTCCCAAATCCAGTACTATCAGTGACTGAAACTTGTGTCCTGGTAGGCTTCCGAGCTGCAGTCTCTGATGCCATAGACTTCTGGAAATCAGGTGGTGTGGCCTCATACCCATTGCTATGCAACCGAGCTTTTGGTGAGTCTGGGAGTCTGCCCCTTGTGACAATGGGTGAAGAGCTCCTGCGGTTTGAACTCAAAGAAGGTGTTACCTCAGTACTTGGAGTTGATCTGACTGATAATGCCATTCCTGGGCGTGTCCTACCAGCTGAAGCAGGTCTCTCAGGTAGTTTAGTCTTGAGGTTTGGAGGGACATCAAGTGGGAAGTCTGGGATGGTGATTGGATGCACTGGAGTTCTGGCTCTGGGTGCTGGAGAACTTGGACGTGATGAAGGCTTACTTGTGGTTGTAGGCCGGGAAACAGTTGCAGGGGTGCGACGAGTAGGAGTTGATGGCCTGGAACTAGGACGAGGTGCTAAAGAATTTGAACTTGCATTTGTAGGAACTAGAGGTCTGCCATTTGGAGTTGAAGGCCTGGAACTTTGTATTGGTTTTGGTTTATCACCTGGAGAAGTTGGAGTTGGACGGGTTCTTGTTGGAGTAGATGGACGTGAAGACACTGGACGAGAAGTTGGAACTGAAGATCTTGAAGAAGATGTGGTGGTGGAGCGGTTACCAGGAGTTGAAGGTCTGGAGGTGACTGAGACTATGCTAGTGTTGAGGATTGATGTTCTACTGTTGTTAGAGAAGTAATTGGACGAGGGTGTGCTAGAGATGGAAGCCCGCATGGTTGAACTGCTTCGGGCGGGTTTTACTGACTGGGCATTCTCTGATGGAGAAACAGAAAGCTGCACAAAAAAACAGGGATGGTTAATTATTTTTTCATAGTCATGATTCTCGTGCAAGAGCTGAAAATGAATTCTTGAACATGATCTTATTACTAAATTATGGAAGAGGCCAACAAACACGAGATATCTTCATACCCTTGAAGTTTTTGTAGTTGAGGATGATCTAATATTAGGAGTTACTTTTTGGAGCCGTTGTGAGCAGCTGGTGCCTCACCAGCTTCCAAAGAAGACATGAGGAGGGAGTTCCCAGGAGGAGTTAGAAGCCTGCCGTACAAAGAAACTATATATCAGCTATGCAAATTACTGAGATGAGAAATAGGAATTTTATTTGGATTTAAGACACAAAACACAGTTTTCTCTCTTTCCCTTTTTAAAAAAAATGGGGTGGATAAACCACAATTTCACTAAGCAAAGTTCAGACTACATAGAAGAATTGTAGGTCATAACGTTCGACACAAAGTTAAATGTTTGGTTTATGCTTTAGCAATAAACTGAAAAAACCACAACTCCATTAAGAAAAGTTTGGAGTACATAGAAGATGCAGGCCACAACATTTTGGCACAAAGTTAAAACTGTGGTTTTACGACACAGTTCAGAGATGCAGTAAGAAAATAGAGGCCACAACATTCAACGCAAAGTTAAAATTACAGTTTATGATGCTTGAGCAAGATCAGATCCTTCCAACATCTATAGCCAAAATGAGTGTCTAAGCATGACATTGACACACTCATCATCTGGGTTGGTAAGCAATTGCCTAAATGTGTACTCTAATTTAGATCAACAACAATTCTATTATTTATAATTGTGGCATAATCACAAATTAAAGAGTTCAAATGACTAAATCACCTACCGGTGACAATGATATTTCTCCCCTTACAAAGAGCTAATCAATAAGTTTTGAATATATTTAGTTAAACCCTATATTTAGGTGTGAGGATGACACCAAATACTATTTCACTAGTTTGTTTTACTTTTATATTTTGAGTCAAAATTTCATCACCTGTTTTGCTTAACTTGCTAAAATTAACATTAAATTAGGAACAATCAATGATCTAATTTTAATCGTTTTGCAAAACAGAGCTGCAAACAATCTTGCATTAAAAACGAAAACCAAAATAAAGTTCATTACAAAAAGAGCAAAACTAATAGAGATCAAGATCAATGATATGAACCAGAATAGTAGTTGATCTTTTTACATCAATGAAGATTATCATAGATCCATAACTCTTCTATTCCGTTTTTCTCTACTAAAACCCAAAATCCTCCATAAGATCCATCCTACAAAACTCCACTGATTTTCAAAATCTCTCGATTTCAATAAAATGTGATGAAAACCCAAAATAAGAACAGATCTTAGATGAATTCTCTATTCTATTACCAATCCATAATCATGCTTCCCAAGCTCCAAGAAGACAAAGAGATCGTCCACTCCCGCTCCTCCCCAACTTCATCGCCTCTGCAAACAATCACCCAAAGAAAAGTTCAATTAATCTTTAGAAAACCAACACATTATCACAGAGAAAGAGACAGAGAGGAATCGGATCCGTACCGTAATGGCCATTGGGTTCAGCGGCGGAGGAGATCACGACGCTACGGCGCCGCCAGGAGAAGAGATCAAGGGTCTCGTCTCCCTCCATGGTGATGGAGGAGCTCCTCATCTGCGAGCCAATGGGGAGTGAATCCCTAGGGTTCCAGTTCATCTCCTCACATGGGAAAGAGCGAGAGAAGGGCCTGTATTTCTCACTGGTTTAGATCTGAGAGGAGTAGTAGAGAAGAATAAGAATCAATGGAATATAAAGGAAGGAGACGAAGAGTACTTGGGACCGTTAACCGCCAAACTACTCGTTTCCCTCTTTTACTGCTTTGGACTCCAGGGAAACGGTTCAGTGAAACGAAACGTAGCGCGTCCTAACTAGCAAGTATTAATTAAACTCTCTATTTTGCATTTGTGCCCTTGCAAGATCTTGTAATTGTCTGAATAATATATAAATATTAGTAAATATATTTTTTTCATCATAATATTAATTTATTGGAGAAGTTTTGGTTTTAGAGTTGTATACAGATAATTATAATATATATATATATATTAAATAAAAGAAATTAGATTTTAAACAGAAGCTTCTTTTTAGAAGTTAGAATTGCATTGTTTTTAATATTATAATTACATCTTATTATATCACCGTTGGTAGGATCAAAGTTCTAAAATTAGTAAAGTATTCTTTTCATGAATTTTTAGAATTTATTATTTATTATTTTGATTTTTCAAAAACTTTATTTAATTTACGAAGTGAAACGCGATTCCATATCAGATTCTGATTGTGAGTAAGACCACTGGAGAGGTGCTGCAATTGCATACACCTTTTAATTGTGATATTGACTTTATTCCCAATTTCTCATCTTGTGTTCTGATGGTCCTGCGAGATCGCCATAACACACGATTTTTCTCATGCAACAACGTGGGGCCCCGCATCTGCGAAGAAGGAAAGTAGATTGAACGGCATTTAGGATTCAGATACCTTCATCATGGCTCGTGCAAACCTGGCAGCTTACAAACTCTCAAGGAACAACACTCTCTGGTGAGCCGTGAGTGGCGGGAGTGCCACTCAATCAAGGATTTTTCTTTTTTGAAAAAAAATGGGAAATATTTCTTTAATAAATAAAATTACTGAAAAGAAGAATTTGTCTATTTTTTGGGAAAATTACAAAAAAGTCACACACGCGCGGTTTGTGACTTTTTCAATTCAGGTCACTTGTGGATTTGGAGTGAGCGCTTGGCAATCTCTATTAGTTTTAACGCGTTTAATGTCGGCTTTAATCTGCACTTGTAAATACTGTCTTTTGTTCCAAAGTACGTGTCCCACGTTTCGCTTTACACGGGCATGTTTGAAAGATTTTTACGTACAAGTATGGATGGGAAGATCTCGTGAAAAATAAGCTAGCCTCTCAATTTTTCATTACTGATTTGGTAAGCTATTTTGGTGTCCTCCCATACGCTTGCGGTTGAAATTACGGATTGTTGATTCATATAAAATAAGAACCGTAAGATAGAAGATCATATGAAATTACAATTGTATGAAAATTCAACATTAGCACATTATTTTCGATAATCTTCCCATCCACTCACCGATTGCGAAATCCTTGGCAATCATAAGCAGCGAAGCGGGACGTCTTTGCTGAATCTTGTGATGTTCTGAGAATCTTAAGAATAATAAGCGAAATAAGCAGGCTCCTGAAGTTCGATAGATTAATAGTTCAATTTTGTCCCTGAGAACAGTAAGAATATAAACTGCCAATAAATATCTTTTACTAATTTTCCTTTTTGTACGAACTTACATTAGTAAAAAATTATTTTGAAACTTCTTTCTATATTTTTTATATTTTTATATTGGACATGTTATATGTATGGTACAGCCATGTTGTCCATCCGTAATTTTATTTAAAAAAATTAAATTATAAAAACATAGAGTAGACTCAAGACCGATTATATATTTGAAATCCTCACGGCCATCTATTTTGGTAAGTGAGAAAAAAAAGACATTTTCTTAAAAAAAAATAATTGATGAAAAGAAAATCAATAAAGGGAGAAATTCACTGTGTTTATAAAAATTATTTTTGAATATTAATGCTTCTAGATTCAAAAATGCATTACTACACATGCCAAGATGAAGCAGATGAAGTAAGATGAAAGAGTAGTTGGACCACCTTACCTTTAAAGATTAAGCAAGTCATTGTCTTTTAACTGAAAGTAACCATACATTATAGAATTTAGTTTGATTTGATTTGATTTTTGTGTCTCCAAGGACATTTACCCACTATTCTACCAATTGAATCCGATCTACATTTTGTATTTAATCCACATGGATTCAAGTTTCACTCCATCCTATGTTAGAAATGCAGAAATTTCTTTTGTTGTTTTTTTTTAATGTTATTTTATGTATAGATAAGATTCTTCCCTTCACTTATTAGATAGTCTTCTTTGTATGATTTGGTTATTAACATTAGTTGTTTTAATCTAAATAAATATGAGAAAAGTTTCAAACTAAAGCCATCGGTGAATAATTTCAAATAAAAGCTTTATATGAAAAGAGCTCTAAAAAGTATTTAAAGAACTAGTTAAGTGTTATCATCGGGAGAAATTTAATATTTTTTGTAAAATGCTCAATTTTATCTTTACATAGAAGAAACCTTTGGCAAACTAGAACATTTTAAAACTGGCTGTACACACTTCCACTACTTTAAGATCAACATTTGAGATGCATTCCTCTAAAGTTCATCAACTGCTTAATTTTATCACCATTAAACATATTTATGAACCAAAAAGAAAAAAAATATGTATCTACTTTAGGACATTTTTGCACTAATGTAAATTTGATTCTTCATATATGCAAATTATCTCTTTATACATTACATTTAAAAGAATTGGTGAAACACATACTCTAAATGTTACAAAAGTTACTGCAGTAAAAGAAGAAAAAGCCTACATTTCTATATACACAAATAAAGCACTTAAATTTAACAAAAGAGTTTCAAAGATACAGGTGCATTGGTAGGAAGTTTGGTATTTGTTTCTTTGAAGTCCAAGCCACACTTGATATTAGAGAAAAAGGCTACGCATGAGGAAGTGGGAGAGAGATTTTTGTAATAAGTAGGCCAAGTAGCTTTGATTGTTTCTGTTTTCATGAAGAGTATCATTAAGAGCTTTGAAAGTTCTGAATGTCTGAGCACACATGGAGTTAGGGCCATTCAATCCACATGAGGGCAATGGGTATAAATGCTTGCCAGAGATTTAAGATTCAGGGAAATAGAACTAAATCGAGCGTCTTGTGATTGTTACAGAACTTTTCTAGGGATAAATAAAAACTATTTATCTCAAGGATAATTTATCAAATGACCAAACTAATTTAGGCTATAATCTTTAGATAGAACTTTTCTATGTAAATGAAGAAAAACTCATCTATATCCCATTCAAACAATTTATCAGTCCAAACACTGGATCATCCATTTTGACTCCAACCAATCTCTCAAAAGAAAGACAACAACCAGCTATCAGTTGTGCACTTCCACACAAACAGGGGGTTAAAAGAGTTGGACTGCCAACCCTTTTGCAACCTTCTGCCACTTTTGAATTACTGGTTCCAAACTACAGGGCATCAGCATCATTAAAGTTACAGAAACTGGCCCGAGAAATTAGAACACACTAATTGCTTTGAAGTCACATGTCTAAGAACTGCAGTTTAAGCTCATTGAATACTTTTGGGTGGAGGGCCACAAGAAAACCTCTTCCCCAAGTGATTAATGTTGTTTGTATAAACTAGACAGAGTGAAATGTTAATGAACTGCTTATGGTATTAGTATGATGGATTCACAAACCTTAGGAATTGCATGGTAAGTGGACCAGATGTCAGGAATGAACTTGGCTGTGTCCTTGCCTTAAAAGTCAAAATCAGTGTCACCGGTTTTCTTTGCATTGAATCCGGTAACCTTTTTCCAAAGTCCACCGAGGAAGAATCACATATATGGGTTCTTGCTTGGACAGCAGCCACTGCATCCCTGCCTCCTGGCATATTGCTGCAATCTGTACAGCCAGACAATGTTGTTAATTATCATAGTGATCAGCTCTTCCTTGTCAAAACAAGAGATAAAACACCATTGGCAAAAAGATGGGGACAAATGATTGACTAGTAGAGATAATAAAATGCCCCCACCCAGTGTTTGAGATGCAGTTTTCTTAGGCAATGCTTCATTATTTATGCACACAATAATAGCTTGAAATAGTTTCCTATTGCCAGAACTATTCAAATTGGATAAAAAAAAATAAAGCTATAAAAAGCTTATTCGCATTATTAGATACAGCATTTTGCCACCTACAGAAGCTGGAAAGTTCCAAAAATTCTAGAAAACCTAAAGTTGTCTTTAAGATCCCCATAAATTGTGCATTGGGTGCCTGAGAGACATTGTATATACTTTTAGTTTTTACAAAAATTAAAAAGAAAAAAACCTCTAAGAATGATTATTTCTTTTTACCAATTTTTTTTTTCGAAAAAAAAATTTGTAACAATTTGCATTAGAGTCTCTACAAGTCTAAATTAATTTTCATCTGTTTACATAAACAACAGCAAGGACCAAGGAAAAAGCAGACTAGACAAGCGTGTTAAGAGCAACTAACCTCAGCAGCACTAATCTTATCAGGACGAGAAACATAATCTTCCAAGTCGACCTCATCACTCAGATTCATTTTAGCAGTGCAGACCTGGTACAAAATCAAACAGGACGCAATCAATTCAAAATGAGGGTGATTTGCTGGTACAGTGTGGATTCATAATCATGCTAATATACTTTAAATGCAGGCAAAATGACAGAAAATCTATCAGTCAACGACCTCACATTACAATCAATAACCCTCACCTATGGGAAATGCTTGTGGGATAGTTCACTGATAGCACAAGACGTGTTTCTAAGAAATGTCATAGCCATTTAATAAATATCATAGGACTAATAAACCATGATATTCTAGCACAATGAGAAACAACTTGCTTTTTGGAGAAATTGCTTTCCCAGGACATACTTCATTTTATAGTACTAGAACTTAGACTTCTGAATTCTTCATAGGATAGTATAGTTGCATACTAATGATATTGCTTATTTATTTGAACTCTTGCCTCAAACAAAAGCTCTCTTCAAATCATAAATGAGCTGCATGAAATACTGTTAATCCCTAACCCCAATAGAAAACAACAAAGAAGAGGAGTCAGGCCATTTCAAGTTGGCCAGACTTTGCAAATTAGACAAAACAAAAACACTGAATTTCTGTTTATTCCATGTTAAATATGTTCATAAACAAAGAAATCTATAACACATAAACAAACACACAAAAACACACATTATATATATACATACATACATATATAAATACATACCTGAAAAACAAGCCTCTTTTGTCTTCTGTCCGGCAAGGGGAATTCAATTTTCCTATCAAGTCTACCAGGACGCAATAGAGCAGGGTCTAGAGTGTCAGCTCGGTTTGTTGCCATAATAACCTTTACATTCACAGTTTGGTCAAACCCATCCATCTGCAGAAGCAATAAGAAAAGAATACTTGAACACAAGGAGAGAACAATAAAGAAGGCACATTTTCCTAGAAAAGAATTAGTGCTGCATGAGACTGAAACTTAATCAGATCATAACAAGAAAATGGAACAACAAGGTGAGTACATCACTCAAGCTACCCAGTCAAGGGGTCATAGCCAATGAAGGGAATAGGCAGGTTGTGATAATTTTGTGCAAGAACATGCCCATCAGAAGTATAGAAAGATAACATTCTCTTACCCATGCCATCTAAGATAAAAAAAAATGCTATTATATTTGGTTAATCAAAAGTTTAAGCACTCAGAACAAAACTACATGTTAATTCATATAAAGGTGCCTCCTTCAATTAGAAAAGAACAAGCAAGCTAGAAAATATTTCTCGACAGCCTATGTTGTGGTATGCTGTGGTTTGAGTATTTTCAGCTTGCTCAACCCAACAATAGTCCTCCATGAAATACTTGAGCTACCATACTTACCTTTTCTTCGAAACAATTGCTATTTTAGCAAAAAATGGACAGAATTTTATCTGAGTCCTACCTGATTTAAGAGTTCCATAAGAATACGCTGAACTTCTCTATCAGCTCCAGTTTGAGCATCAAAACGTGCAGTAGCAATGGCATCAACCTCATCAATAAAGATGATGGCAGGAGCATTCTCTTTTGCAAGACGGAAAACATCCCGAACCATTCTGGGGCCCTAAATAGAACATGCGCATAAAAGCAAAAGTAAGACAATAACACAAGTAAATGAGATCAAGGAAGTACTTAAGGGAGTCAATCCTGTGGCAATAGAACAAAGAGCATGAAACCGTTGCTTTAGAGCCTATCCAATTCTTGATTATACAATTATTAAGCCCACACAAACACATGAAATTACAGATGGAAGTTCAGAAAACATTCTCTGG
>CM048820.1:51384294-51456720 GCA_026586065.1 Dioscorea zingiberensis
TTCTGTTCTCTCACCACAAATATATCCTATATCTTGATGCTGGTTAGCAAACTAAGCTTGCAAATATGAACCTTTTCAAATGCGGTAAATAAAAATAAATGGCTCTTTTTGCGAATTTGCTCCAGCAGTTCCTCTTATACTGTAGAACTGAAGTAGTTTCAACTTTTTCAATTTGGATAAGATATGGGAGGTTTCTGTCAAATGCAACACACTCTACCGGATTTTGGTTTTACTCTCGATTGTAAAATATCCATTAATTGTAAGGTTTAATGTGATTCCTTCAAGGTACTATAGTGTTGTTAGAAGTTGATATTATGACTGCTTCATATTTGGGATCTTTTAAATAATGTCCTAAACTCCTCGACTATGATTGTTAATATAAATAGTGTCACCTGATTGCATCTAAGTTATCAAAGTTCTTTTTTATTTTAATTTGAAGAATTGCCTTCACCAAAAGAATGAGATCTCAAAATTATTTCTAGTGAAAATGTTTGCAAAACTGAAGTTTGGCCATTATTTTCTCTTTAACACTGCATACAATGAGGTGGGGATGATGCCTTTTTATCTTGGTTTTACTATTTGAGTGACACCTACTTTTGCAGGTTGAGCATAAGGTTACTTATAGTATAAATGATATAGGAATATATCTCTTAACATGTTGTGGGTACATCTTCAAATTATGTATATATCTTCTGAAGAGATCTGCCAAGCTGGAAATTCTACTACTATTACTATCTAATATAAAGTAAGACCTGGACTTTGTTAGTAGAATGAAAGTAATTTCTCTGAGTACAGAATAGATTTTTTTTTGAGAGAGCCTTGGCTAATATTGTGCTTTTTATCGCCATGTGACCTAGAGGTCACTGTGTCTCGAAGCCATGGAAATGCAGTCTCAGCAAAAAAAAAGCAGTACAAGATCAGGTACAATACACTCCAAGTGGTTCAATCCTTTCTAGGACCGACGCATATATAAAGGTGAGCCTTTGTGGCACCGGTCAGTATTTTTATTTTTATTTTTTGACAAAATAGATTTCTTTATGCTCTTTAGAAAACTCCAGATTCTTTGTGCCATTGATTTACTTGAAACTCTAGAGGCTCATTTTTTTGTTTCCCAACTTTGTTTCCTTAATTCTGATAGACAGTGCAATTTATGTTCAGGTTCAGATACATGCAAGGATATATCTTCTACTTGACTCCTTGTACAAAAATGAAATTGGAACTTTGGAATAAAACACAGCTCACCAAAAGTGGCAGATGGATGTAGTTCCAACTCATCGGAAATTTCTTCACACTCTGCTGGTGCTTTGGTCTTTGCTTTTATCTTACTCTTATCTCTTTATCTGCTATCATTTCCCATGTACAAGTAATATCTCCTATGGGCTGTATAATTACTTAATATGGACACTACCAATTGATCGCCAAGCCTTGTCTTTCTAAGGGGTGTTCCATACTCTGCATCAACATCTGAACTTGGGACTGTGATATTTTTGCTATCAGTGTGCGTTAGTTATTCCATCTTAAATTCACATAATACGTCATGTTGCTAAGTTTAGTCTAAATTACAGGAAAAATCTGACTAGGGAAGTGAGAGCTGGTAGCAATAGAGGAAAGTGGGTATTCCCACAAGCTCTCCGTGCACTTTCTCGAATGATCTGCTACATCAAAGGAAGGTTGAGTGATTCTTTCATCCTTGATGAGTAGTTTTAGGGATGATTTTCACTATACCCTATTACTGGGGAAAGTTTGTCGCGATTATACTTTACCCTCCAGAACTTGAAGCTACTGGAAAGCCGAAATGCCGAGAATGATGGACGGGCTTGCTCAGCCGAATCTTTTAAAGGACAGGAGTGAGTCCTAGTCACATCACATCTAAGCTTGCCCAACTTGAATACACAATTGAGCTACATGATGCTGCAAATCAAGGTAAAATCATGGGCAACTTGTACAACAAAAGTACATTCTCTCCAGATTTCCACCAGAATGGATATTTTACATTCCAATTCTGTAAATAAAATAGACAATCATTATAATTAATAGTTTTATATGACAGAAACCTCTAGATAAGAAAGAGAATTTTTCAGTTGAAACGCCCATAAGATGTGTTTTTGAAATGTGTTATTTACTCTCATAATCGCGAGCAGGCCTCTTAAATTAAATCCTCAGTATCTACAATACTCATTTGAAACAAGTAAATTGTTATTTCTAGAAATTTGGGTCTGGATTTTATGGTGGTTTTTCTTTTCAACCTCAAAACAAAATGAAGAATTTGTTGAATTTGTATTTGGATCTGTTCAACAGGCTGTGGGATCTGCAGCAATTTCATAATGATCACAGCCGATCCACTTGTAGAAGACAAATGGCAAAAGATGTTTTGGAAGGCGAGCTTCGTGTTCTAAGATCTGCATGTGATTGGCCTAAAGATTACTGTGCAAGATTGTCGGTGTAGACTGTGCACATCCTATAAAAATTTATACTGCAGGTGGTGTATGAGTTTTCCAAATCTAAATACATTTATCGGGCTATTACAACACTGGGCTACCGCCTTCTGTTTTATTCATTCTAATGAAATAATGGTTCAACTACTTTGTTTGAAAAGAAAAAAAGTAAAAACAGGATGCTTGGATTGTTTTATTCTTTGTAGAAGAATCCATGTGATTGGCCTTTACATTAAACACTGAAATGTAAATATTAATAATATATATTATGTGTTTGTGTGATATCATATATACTTAGACTAGCATCAAATTCCCGCAGTGAATATCCTTCATGCGTGGTAAGTATGTGACTCTCCATCATCCTCAGGGATCCTAAGTTTCATTCGATTATGATAGAACTCTCAATTAAATTCATTAGAATTACAAAGATGAAAATTTGTGAATTTTACATTTTCTTTCAGTATTCATTAACATGGGTAAGTCCAGTGAGGTAGAATCTAAATAAGGACCCAGGCCATATTAGGCTGGATACGAAATCCAAATCCAAGTAAGGTTCAGCAAAGCTCCACGTTGAAGTCGGACATGACATGGCAAGGTCTCCAGAACTGAGAACTTAACGTCGGACCTGGTCGTCCTTCATTGTCGGAGGTGCGTCCATCTCCTCTTCCATTCTGTTCCATCTTCAAATCCATCATCTCCATTGACCTCTCCTCTTCCTTCCATTCCATCATGGTAATCTCTTCATGGCAACCATCAGCACTGGGTGAGGAGAAAGGAGGGAGCAGTAGGCTGGAGGAGTACGCTGCAGCGAGCTGCTAAGGCAATGCCTACTCATGGTGGTAGGCCAGCCACATCCGGACTCTCCTGTAATCCAAAATGTGGCCTGACAACAACCCCCAAGGTTATTTTTCTCTCTCTCCTTTTCCCTTCTTTTACCTATCATATATTTCAATTTACATTCTCTGTGTTATTGTTTTGGGAACTGCGTCATTTGTTCTGCATTTCTATCTCTATCTAAGCGAGGATTTGAGTGTCACCTGTAAAAGAGTTTATTGGGTTGGTATCCATGTATGATCTAACGGAATGTAAAGTTTATATATTTATACACATCAATCATCACAAGTATGCAACAATGGAGGTTTTTTGCCATTGATTCAGAAATCACAAGATAGATAGATTGTGTGAGATTCCCAAAACTTATGGGACAATGTGTATAAATCTTTGCCCTGTACTTCGTAACTCTATTTCTGGCATTTTATTCTTTAGATGCATAGATTTAGTCACTATATATATATCCAATGCCAAAACTTGGATTACATGAAATGTGGTTAGTATCTCTCTTTTCTCCCCTGCAGTCTCTATGTAGAGATTGGAAATTTTTTGTCCATTCACAGAAATGGAGGAGAAGATAGAAATCAATGTTGAAAAGATTATTGATGAGGAGGCTGGATTCCTTTGCTAAGAGAGCTGGGAGATGTACCATACAAGAAGAGTATCCAGAGCTGATGAACTCATGTGGAGGGAGACATACAAGGCATACAAAGCGCTGGCTGAAAGGTAATGACCGCATTTCGGGGAACTGCACAAGGCCAATTCACACCATAGCAACCGCTTTTCCTGACCAAGTTCATAGTTTGGTAAATCCAAGATGATGATGATGATGTGGTTTGCCGAAGCAATCCACTGCCATTGATTCCAGTAAGATTCACAAAACCACCCTGCAGAAATTCCTCAAATCTCTGCTCAAGAAACAAAAGAGCTAGGGGACTTGAGCAGTCAGACATTAAGAAGCTCAAGCACAGGGGAGAGTGACGCTTCTCAGATTAGCAAGGAGAAAGCACAGGAAGAGATTGACGAGGCTTCAGAAAGCAATCCTGGTTTCTGCAAACTGAGAGGGAGTTCATCAAAAAGCTCTTTAATGAGAGTGGATTGCAGCAAAGTTCTTGGACATAGAGCGGCAGATTTCGAGATGCAAGAAGAGGTTTTGTTTCTTGCAAAGATCATTTTCCAGTACCTAGTCTCAGTCATTGATGATGATGAAGCTTTCAAAAGTGGCTCCTTGATGGCCCATAGCAGCACTGAAGTCTCTGTGGAGGATACCTTAGTTAACTTGCAGGAACAACAGAATAGAACAACAGAAGAGGCACGGATAGAGTATAGAGAGAATCAAGAAAAGCTGAAGCAAAGTTGAAAGCTCCTCAGGGGCCAAAACCTTAGTCAGCCTCAGGATGCTGGAAACTAGGGATGTCTCTTGGGAGAAAATGCTCACTCCAGGAGGAAATTCAAGTCTGTGTTTTGAAACCAGAGAGGCTGACAGTTACAGGCATTCCTGTGATAAAGTGGGAAACAGCATTTTGAGATGAATTCTTAAAGTGCATCTGTTGTGGAACTTGGTTGAGAAAATTGATGAGCTGGTAGAAAAAAGTCATCAGTTTGGAAATTACTATTTCATCACAGACTGCAGAGATAAGAAAAGCTGAGATCAGAAACTGATGAGCTTCAAGAAACACCCTGCAGGGATTGGGAAGCAAGAGTAGAACAACAACTCAAACTCGGATGATTCAAAACATCATGTGAAATGTAAAAGGTTGAAACAAGCAGAAGAGAAGTTACAAAATGATTCAGGATCTTGAGAAAATGCGTCCAAGGATGAAAAGCTAACATCCCTCAGTACTCACTTCACTGGAAGCCTGCCAACAGCCTTAATGATCTCTCTAGAAAAATTGCAGTCTCCTAAGAGTCAAGATGAAATTATTTCCTAGTGAGCTTACAGTGGGGGGAAACAAAAAGAGGTTGCTAAAATTCGAATCACAAAGCAGCAAGGTGAGAGTAAAGTAGATGCTGAAAGTTGCACTCCCTTTCTAAGACAGGATCTCAGCCTTGACAAAGTGCTTCCAGGAAAAAAGCAAGTTCCATGCATCTCAGGATATACATGGATAAGTTAATTGAAGAGAGTGCCCGATCTCCATACAGGCTCTGCAAGTTGGTGAAGATTTAAAAGACTTGAAGATTCCTCAAAGTGGAAAAAGGGAACTACAGAGAAATCTGTATTAGTTGCAGATGATAGCATTTGTCTATGAAAGTGGGATGAAACCAGATTGACCAAGGAGGGGTGTTCTTAACTTGCAGCGTTTATTGTCAAATGGGAGTGGAGGGCAGAGAAAAGATGTTTCTCTCAGTATTCCAGTATCCAATTCCTTCGAAACTACAAGGAAATGAAGAAGAAGCTCTCAGAAGTGGAGAAAAGAAAAACCAAGACTCTCTTGGCGTAGATAATTGCACAACTGAGGGAACTAGAGAGAGTTCCAAATGCAAATGAAAGACATGAAGAAATTCGACTGCTGAGGGAGAACTTGAACTTGTTGCAAGAAAGTTCTCATGAAAATAATGACCCTTCTCAAGTGAAAGCCAGAAACCCATTCCCTTAACAAGCTTGAGAGTTCTTTTCCCTCGGTTCTCCAAATTAGTAAAGTCACTGAGTTCCAAAGTGGCCGTAAACATGCGTATACACCAGAAGAGAGATCACAATGCAGAAGTCAAAGCAGGAAACAGGTGCAGGCATCTGATGTTGCAGATGCTGCAACTCCCCTCCAGATTGAAATGCCGAATGTGCACGGTATTGAAGAACCACAGACAACTCTGGACAGTTGAAGAAAATTCTAGAAGAGATACATTGATGGTGTGCTTGAGGGAGAACCTTGAGTTCTGCTGGTTAAGATCTCAGTGCAACGCATTACCACACTCGTGCGGTGAAAACTCCAGACTACTTTTGAGGAGCTTCAAAACTGAGAATCGAGAAACTGAAGGATGCCAAGATACCTTCAGAGAGCACTCAGTGTCTCTGCAGGATCTTCCACTTGGACAAAGCGGGCTGAGAGAATTGGAAGACTGAGCCTTCAGGTATGGATTTAGAACACAAATGCAAATGCTCAGAGGGGTGAACTGAAGCTTAGAGATTCTCATCCCTTTGCGACATACAAGACGTAGATTGCAAGAGTTCTTAAGGAGAGCAGTGAGGCGGAGAAGTGCAGCTCACCGCTTATCAAGCTGCCAAGTTTCAAGGTGAGGTGCTGAACATGCAGCAGGAGAACAACAAGGTCTCCAAATGAACTGCAGGCTGGATTAGATCATGTGAGAGGTCTCCAAGTGGAAGTCGAGAAGGCATTGTCTAAACTGCAGGAGAGAGTTTCTGAACTCTCTGGACAGAGAAACAAACCATGGCAATCACCACCAATACCCCATGAGGGAACCTTTCCAGCAAGACTCAAGATCCCTCTCAGGTCCTTCCCTCTATGGTGTCAAGCCTAAAAGCCATCAATATTTTCTATGCATGAGCCCAGCATTGCAAAAGCAATACAGTCACATGCGAGCTGGGTTTCCCAAACATGAATTCCCTTTGATCTCTTTCTTTTCTTTTAACAAACCACTCCCATTGATGGAACTTTTTAACCAGATTGTAGGTTTGATTCACAAACTGAGGCATTATCTGTTTTTTGGTTGGTTCCTAATGTGTGAGCTTTGCTTCAGTGTTTTGGGTTGCAGTATTTCTGCAACCTTTTCATCAGAAACAGCAGAAATTCCATTTGTATACTACTCATGGCTACATTCATTGTATGGTGATTCAGCAACTATTCATGCTTGTTCATAGAGTGACATTGTTTCTTTTATCTCATTTCCCATCCCTTCCCTTCCAACTCATATATAAATATATATATATATATATATATATATATATATATATATGCAAGTTACTAAAGATAAGAATGACTTGTTTTATAATTAAATTGTTCAAAATTTGTAGTTTATATCTAAAAATAGGTTATTCAGAGTTATCTCTAATCTATTAAAGCGCAAAAATTTCATGAAACAGTCTAATCTCCAAGATTATCGGAAATTAAACTCTGGTGACTCACCCTAAGTTATATATATATATATATATATATATATATATATATATATATATATATATATATATATAGGTAAAAGGTGCAAAAGCCCCTCATATTTTGCATGAATGTACATATAAGTCCCTTATGGTCATCCTAAGCACAAAAATCACCATGTGGTGCTCAAAACGTGCAAATAGACCTCTCAAGAATATATTGTTGGATGTGGGTGAGCCTGTGGCCCACTTCTTATACATCCAACTCCGGCACCTTTTCAAACTCCAAATGACCAATCTTGGACCGCTGGATCACCTCAATTTGTGCCCTTTGGATCACATCAATGGATGAAATTCTATCCGCTGGAATTCACTACTATATATAAGTGTGTTTTGGAAGCCATAGCCGCAATAGTGAGCATCTACACTTGTTCTTCCTCCCGAGCTTCCACTATAGTCTGCGGAAATTCCTTCTTCTTCATCCTTTTTTTGCTTCTTCAAACGATAATTGGCATCTTAAACCTTGGGTGATACTTGAACATCTCTCTTCATCGAACGTAGTGCGAGGAAACGATCTAATCATAGGGTTTGTATACCTTTAGCATGTGTGTGCCGCCACCCTGTCAATTTAGCCGCCGAGGGAGATCAAACCGTTAAGCAGGAGGCTTTGCACGCCAATCCCCGTGCCAAATTATTCTTCTTGTGTTTACCGATTTTCTTACGAGTTAGCATGCTATTTGAAAGTGATTTTTCTAACAATTTAACATAATTTCTATGTCTCTAAATTAGGATGCCATATTGTGCTTTAAGTATTCTCACGATTTGTTATGGTTATACCTCGGGAAAACATTTGAACATTGTGGTTGAATCACTTGGTGTATTTCGGTTTAATCAAGCTTCCAAACCTTGTCAGTAACCTAGTTGGTTATTAATCCACGCAAATTCTAAAGTTTTGTACATCAGTTAATGTCATAAATTCATACTGAAACTGTGCCAAAATTTATACTAATTTACTGTTCCAGATCCATCTCACTTCTGCTACTATATTGCATGTATTTATGTTATATTTCTACTTATACGCTAGTTATATTCTGCTGAAATTTTTCCTAAATTTCTGCTTTATTTACACTTGTATTGCTTCAATTCTACTCAAGTACATTAGTTGTCCCATAACCCTCGATTTTCACACACTAATATACAAATGTCCTGGTGTACAATTTGATACCTCCCCGGCCACAAAATTTGATGGCAAGATGAACTTTTAGGGAGATGGAAAACCCAAGCCGAATTTTGGCTTATCACCTTAGGACTTCAATCAGCCTTGTCAACAACCCATGATTCTGACTCCTCTGTACTTGGGTTTGATGCCCCTCACAGATTGTCAATCTCTTATGAGTCAACCTGTGATACCGAGCCACTTAGTAAGAACTTTGAAGAGATAGACTTTCACTACCGCCATAGAATCCTCAACATTCATTCTGACCGTGTTTATAACAAATATTTGATTACAATACTACCAAGGATATATGGGTTGCCTTAGAGAAGGAATATGGACCTGAAAATGGGGCTAGGATTTATCACCTGAGCATAGAGTTTGAAAACTACAAGATGGTAGATGGAATGGACATGGGTGAGCAAATCCATGCATTCAAGGACTATCTAAGTGCAATAGAAAAATGTGACACTGTTTATAACTAGAGTCACGCCATATCTATTCTCTTAAACAAACTCCCTCCATCTTAGTCTTGTTTTGCAAACAACCTCAAATATAAGATAGGCACTCTGAACCTTATAGGTGTCTACAACACCATCAGGATTGAGGAGGCAAACCGATTATTCTCTAAGACCGCCGAACCATAAAAGGGTAAATTCTATCTAACAAAACATAGTGACAACCTTAAGAGTTCTAAGAGTTCTAAGAACTCTCATCAATTTTCCACTAAAGGGAAATCCTTCAAGGCTAAGGGCAAACCTTCCCAAACTCGTCTTGAAAAGTCTTAGAAACCCAAACCCTCTTATTCTAAACCTGCGGAAAAACACTAAACACCAAGCTTTTGTTTGTGGTAGGACAAACCATATTGTCCATCGGGATTGTTTCTTTCTAAGACTGAACCTATTCAAAAGAACTCCAGTCCACCCAAACCGCAAGTGAATGTACTTGAGATGGGTATACCTTCCTCTAGGACCCACTTTAGGGTCAGCTTCCCCATTCCCTTTGTTCATCTAGCTTACCAAAACTTAGAATGGTTTCTTGATTCCGAGCTAACGCTCACGTATGTGTTGATCATTCTCAGGTTCTCTACTTACTGTGTCTCAAGTGGAGGAAGTGTGATTTTAGGAAATGGATCACGATTATGACGCAGGTTAGGGAGAGGACTAATTGACTTGAAGATAACGCCCTGAAAAGTCCTCACCCCTATCGATATTCAACATGTACACGACATTAGGGAAGAATCTTGTTAGTGGTTCTCTACTTATACGTGATGGTTATAAAATTGTACTTGAGTCTAGTTGTCTTGTAATTTCTAAGGAAAACCTTTTTGTTGGTAAAGGCTTTGTATCCGTGGGCTATTTGGACTTAATATATGTGAACCTCTTCCATTTATTTTGCAATGAAAGTTCTGATTCTACTTTTTCTTCATCTTATGTTGTCTCGAGTATTGAATCTTCAAATGGTTGGCATGGAAGATTGGGTCATGTGAACTTTGGAACCATTAAAAGGTTAATAAACCTTGACTTGATTCCTAAATCAAATATTGATCAATGTTCTAAATGTCATATTTGTGTGCAAGCCAAACTGCCTAAGAAAACCTTTCCAACACACATCAAACGTAAAACATGTAATTTTACTTGATTTGATCCATAGTGACATTTGTGGGATTCATGTAGGACTCCTACTAGAGCTAGAAATGTATACTTTATTACTTTCATTGATGATTACTCCAAATTCTATTATACCTATCCTGATCAAATCCAAAGATAAAGCCCTTAACAAGTTCATGATTTTCAAAGTGAAGCTTCTAGAATCAGTTAGGAAAAACCATTAAAACCCTTAGATTTGATATAGGTGGAGAGTATACTTCTAATGCAATGTCTTTGTTCTCTGAACAAAATAGCATTGTACATTAATTTACTGCTCCTTATATACCTGAGTTAAATAGGGTTGTTAAAAGAAAAAAACAGGACTTTAATGGACATGGTACATGCATGCTATTAAGTTCTAGTGTACATGAGAACTTATGGGGAGTATGCTCTCGGCTTTCTATTTCATTCTAAATAGAATACCTTTTTAAGGACCATAGCATGACACCCTATGAACTTTGGAAAGGAAGAGTCCCTCTACTCTAACTACTTCAAAGTGAGGTGTTTGGCTAAAGAAAGTAAAGATCCCCATTTCTTGAATAAAAAAGATAGGCCCAAAAACCCATGATGCAAAGGTCTGTTCTTGGTGTGTGCAGCTAGATAGCAAATGCTTGAAGATTCCCTAATTATTAACTCAAATGTGAGTGAAATCTGCCGGTGGAACACCATCATTAAGCTTGTAGAGATGTTTTCTACTTTGAAAATATATTTCCCTTGAAATCAACAGCATGTCTCACCTCCGTTTGTACCTCCGGGACCTCTCACTCTCCTTTTCCTGATCCGGTTCCCACCAGAGAGGGAACCTGCAGAAGCAGAGAGACAGAATTGAAAAGTGACTAGGGTGGCTTAATTTGTCACTTTTATTATAGATGATACTCCTGGTACTTTCCAGGAAGTCATGGCTTTTGTTGACTCAGTTGTCTGGAAAAAAGCTATAGATGATGAGTATCACTCAATCATGAGCAATTATAACCTGGATTCTATCTTCCCTACCCCTTGGAAATAAACCATTGGGTTGTAAATGGGTCTTCCGGAAAAAATTGAGACCTAATGGAGAATTTCAAGGCTAGGTTAGTTGCAAAAGGGTTCAATCGGTAAGGAAATGATTAGATTACTTTGATACATACTCACCTATAGTTCGAACTACCACCATTAGGATTCTTATCACAATTGCATCTACCTTCAGTCTTGAAATCCATCAGATGGATGTAAAGAGTGCCTTCTTGAATAGTGATTTAGAGGAAGAAATTTACATGGAGCAACCTGAAGAGCATAAGATTTGCAAACTTGTAAAATCTTTGTATGGACTTAAGCAAGGCCCTAAACAGTGGCATGCCAAGTTTGACTCTAAGATCATCTCGTATGGTTTTGTTGTAAACAACTATGACATGTGTGATTATAGAAAAGTGGTAGATGGTGGATGTATGATTGTGTTCTTGTATGTTCATAATCTGCCAATCTTCGCGGATCGATTTTGCATATTGTGACTATCACAAGAGTTTTCTCGAGTAGTAAGTCCGATATGAAAGACCTAGGAGAAGCTAATGTGATCCTAGGTATCAAGCTCTACTAGGTCAACTCTCGGCATCACTTTATCTAAGTCTCATTACACTGAGAAAGTGTTGGAGAAATATGGATATCTTGAATGCAAGCTTGCAGCTACACCTTATGACCCCAGTGTACATCTTAAGAAAAATAAAGTGAATTGCTTGGTCAAGATCTCTATGCTTAGATCATAGGATCCCTTATGTACTTGTCTAACAGAACTATATTTTATATTGCATATGCAGTATCCAAACTGAGTAGATACACCAGTAAGGTAGTAACCTAAATCGAGAACACTGGACTGCTCTTGAGAGGGTTCTCATATTTCTAAAGGGCACTATATCTCTTGGACTGAGGTATACTGAATTTCCCAATGTAGTAGAGGGATATACATGCCAACTAGATATCTTACACAAATTGACTTGAAATAAACCTCCTGTCAAGTATTCCTACTTGGTGGAAGAGCTATCCAATGGAAATCGCAGCGTAAGCTCAATGCAATCAACACCATGGAAGCTAAATTGGTTACTCTTTTGATTATACTTGTATTAAAGCTAAAATGGATTAGAAATTTATTATCCTGAATTCCAATCATGCCTTCTCCTATGTCTCCTATCATATATACAATCGGGTGGATTCTAGATTTGCTATTGAGCTATGCAGGCTTGAAAAGTACAAAATGATAAAATGAATAGGTATATGCGGATCCTAACAAGTCAATGTAAAGACAATTTGAAGCACAAACATACTGTGAGCCTTAATTATGTGAGAAGTCGAGCTAAATTTTGCTTGGATTGCCTAACTAAAGGGCTATCGATCGAGACAAATGATAGTCGAAGCTGTTGAGGTGAATGGGGCTTAAATGCCCATAAAGGTTTATAACAGAGAATGACCCTACTTCTTTAAAAATGGAGATCCCGTATGTAAGTTCAAAGGGAAGCTATAGATTGGTTGACTGGGAGAGCACCCTACATGTATTTGAGATACATTTATTATTATTATTATTATTATTATTATTATTATTATTATTATTATTATTATTATTATTATTATTATTATTACCCCATTCCTATGGCGTGTGCTCTCATGTAGTGGTTTGATATTAAGCATAACTCTTAATGAGATCAAAGGCTAAATTTAGCGAGATATTACACTATAAATATCTCTGGAGATTTCACCTATGTGGAGATAGTTGTCAAGCCGTAGCTATGAGAGTATTATGGTAAACTCTCTAGTAATCTCCATGAAAATAGTATCGAGCGCATGGCCAATAATGTGCCAACCCTATTTTGTTCAAGTATCACATAGGATCCTCACTAGAGTGGAATTCTAATTCAAAGGGTTGTAGTTCAAGACCTAGTTCACTACTATCCCTATTAGTTAGAAGCTTTAGTAAAGGGTTAAGATTAAAGTCTCTAAAGACACCTTAGCTTAATCTTATGAAAACCTGAGGTTGTATTTTCCTTGTTTCCTCAGTTCCTTGTCTCATCTTTATATTTCTTATGTGTGAGTAATCCTTCTACTACTTATTTCCTTTTTTGGAATTTGTTGTTTGAAATTTCTTCAAACTTCATTTGCATCCTTGTATTACACAATGTCCATGTCCAAGTTATAGATGTAGTGGGGGATTGTTGAATGTGGGCCAACCCATGGCCCACTTCTTATACATCTGAACCTTGGCACCTTTTCAGACCTCCAACGGTCAATCTTGGACACCTAAATTTATGGTCCTTTGGATCACATCAACGGATAGAATTCTATCTATTGGAATCACTGCTATATATGTGTGTGTGTTTTGGAAGCCCTGGCCGCGACAGTGAGCATTCACACTTGTTCTTCCTCCTGAGCTTCCACTATAGTCTCCAACCTTCTTCTTCATCCTTTTGCTTCTTCAAACGATCATTAGCATCTTTAACCTTGGGTGATACCTTAACGCCTCTCTTCGTGGAACATGCTAGGCGAGGAGCCGATCTAACTGCTAGGTTTATATACCTTAGCAGGGTGTAAAGCCATCAATCTCTCACGAGGGAAATTACCGAAATCGCAGTTAAGGCAAAGGTTTTGCACGCCAATACCCAAGCCAGATCACTCTTTCTCATTATTCTTGTGTTTGTTGATTTTCTTCTGAGTTAGCATTCTATTTGAGTGATTTTTCTAACATATACAATGTGTTTCATATTCTTTGGATTAGTGCGATGCTTGATGTTCTAATAGTAGTCTAGTTTGGGTCTTATTTAATTGTTCATGTACTTGATGGAAATGTTTCTTATCTTAAATCATGATGTTACCTAGCCAACCTTCTAATGAATCATTAGTGACATGTGCAATAATGTTATTGTATTTCTTTAACTTGTTAATAATCATTGATGCACTCAAATGATAAATGTTGGCCACACTATATCCCGTGTTTCTATTTAAAAAGGGTAATTATTAATTATGAAAAAAATAGAGATTGAATAAATTAAGTTTTGCTTTAGTGTTTGTGTTAGTTTATGGGACTTGGGTAAATTAAATTTTACTTTACGGTGTGTATTTATTTTAGTGTAATTGTTAAGTATCTTAAAATTAACGGCAAGTTAACGGTCTTATTCTTAAGGGCCTATTTATATCTTTTTCGAGCATCTGATTTTTATGTTATAGATGTTTTTTTTTTTCTGGGTATCTTATATATATATATATATATATATATATATATATATATATACACGTGTCATAATATTAGCAGCTTTCTTGAACCGAGAAACATTCCACGTGGCAGATGTTCATTACGAACTCAACGCGTTGCGTACGCGGTTTTAAGGCCAGCGAAGAAGCTATATTAAATATCCATCTTCCTTCTTGGAGAGACCTTCGACCTCTTCTTTCGTTCTTCTGAGATCTCGGTGCGTGTTTCTATTTGCCCTCTCTTTCCGATCTATGATTTATGTATGCCTTTTCTTTTGTTCAGAATGATTGATTATGATTGATATGCTGTACCCTGTAGGTGGTGTTTGTGATCTATGGTTTATGTGATACGATCGTTTTGTGATCTGATTTAGTTGTTTTAGATGTTTTTGATCGGCAAAAATATTGATGTCTGTGATCTATTTTTTTAGGTTGTTTTTAGAAAATAGTGTGGCGTGATTGTTGGATCGGATTAGGTTATGTCGTCTGATCGTTTTTTATCTAATTTAGTTGTATTAGATGTTTGTGAACAACATTTTTTAAATTATTTTTAATGAAAAAATGATGATTCTTGTGATCTATTTTATTTTAGGTTGTTTCAAGAAAAACAGGATGTAATTGTTGGACTGAATTTGGATGATATCATCCGATCTACTATAGGTTTCTTTGGTCTTCCCATTGTTATGATTGTTTTGATATAACTTGTTTTAGGTTTTATTGTTGTAAGATGAATAGGGTTTTCTTTTAGGGAAAGAATGAAAAGAAACTATGGGGTGTTATTGATGGATTTTTTTTTAAATTGTAAATTAGGTATAGATTATGAATCTATGGTGTGTACAAATCAATGAATCCTTGTTTTGAAGGGATGATTAGAAGGTGTTGATACAAATTTGCTTTTGCAACTTATTTGTTCACATAAAGCTTTTTAGTGTTTGTGTTAACCAAACATAAAAAAGGGATGATCTGAGTTCTAGGCTTGCAAATTTCTTTTTTTAGTGTTCATGATGCAGGTGTTGAGGACTATTTATCATTTTCCTAGAAAACATTCTAGTGGGTAGTATGCATTAGATTTTCAAAGTTTTGATTGCCATTTAAAGTCGTAGAACTTCCCAAAATGAGAGATGTGAAGAATTTGAATGGGTACATAAGACATGCCATTGGATGTTATTGATTAGAATTTATTCAGAAAAGTCTAATTGTTAAATGCAAGTCTAGATTTTCTTTTGAAGTTTTGATCATCATTTCCAAATCATAAAACTTCCTGAATGAGAGAGCCAGAGAGGTAAAGAATATAATCAGAATATAAATACATCATTGATTGTTATTGAAATTATTCGTTTTTTATCTATGATTTTTGTGAATTGTTATTTGTGTCTTGATATGTTCTTAATTAAAATTAGGTTAATAGACCTTTGAAATTGAGTTTTTTTCGGTGAAATTCTATTGGTCTCAACAATTAGTGCTGTCCAATTAATACCTTAGGAGATGCATGCTTTCTTATCCTCTTGTTAACATTCTTCTTCACAGCTTCTTTCTTTAGTGAAGAAAGATGGGAGGTGGCAAGGACAAGCATCAAGACGAAAGTGACAAAGGCCTGTTTTCTCATGGTCATTCCGGATACCCTCCAGGTCAGTACCCACCTGGAGGATACCCCCCACAAGGCTATCCGCCGCAAGGATACCCTCCAGCACCTGGAGGATACCGCCGTCAGGGATACCCTCCTCAGCAAGGATACCCTCCTCAGCAAGGATACCCTCCACAAGGGTACCCTCCGGCATCAGGATATCCACCTTCCGGATATCCTGGTGCATCTTCTCATGGTATGCCATAATACTTTATTTCAGTGATTAAGAGTTTATTGCTAGTTGGTCAGGTAAATGCTAGAGTTCATTTATTTAGTTGCATTGGTTAGCATGTTCCATTGCTTTCTACCATTTATAAACAGTATGAAATATGCAGTTCTTTCAGGATTGAGAAACTTTTATGTTAATATGCTAACAAGCACCTTCTTGAAACATTACAGTTTAGTTTAGTTCTCTCTTCAAGCAAGATCAAGTCTTTGACGTGCTTGATTTCTAGTCCATTGTAATTTTTTATAACTGATAAGATGAACTCTTATTTACAGGACATGGAGGCCATGGAGGGATGGGTGCAGTGCTAGCTGGGGGAGCTGCCGCTGCCGCTGCTGCTCTCGGGGCACATCACATGTCTCATGGTTCTCATGGTGCTCACGGTGCTTACGGTGGTGGCCATGGTGGTGGTTACGGTGTTGGCCATGGTGGTGGCTACGGTGTTGGCCATGGCTATGGTCATGGGGGCAAGTTCAAGCACCATGGGGGCAAGTTCAAGCATGGAAAGCATGGGAAGCATGGGAAGCATGGGAAACATGGAATGTTTGGTGGCAAGTTCAAGAAGTGGAAGTAATTTCATGTTTTCAAATGATGACTCAATCTACCAGTAATGCCCTAATTACTTAAGTACTAGTTCATTTGTGTGGCCATATTGCTAACGAAGAGGACGATATGAAACTCTTTGATGTTCTAGCTGTTTGCAAGTCTATATATCCAAATAAATCATCATCGTTTGTTGCTTTTTTTTATCTCATATGCCAAATGCTTGGACTTGATGTGCACAATTCTTCATTTAAGAAAAATTGGTTCCAACCTACAAACATTACAACAAACAGACTGATCCTGCTCTGTTCCTGATTACTGACACAGATACATGGGACATATTCTAGTCTGCAGTAAAAACTTGGGTCTCTAGTTGGTGAGCTTTTGGTGAAGAATGCAGGCCAACAGGAGGTAGGTGGAGAAGATACTGCTAACAGTGGACGCTGCTGCGATGAGCATGTTCATGACTACTATCTGCAACTGAATGGCCTCCAATGGTGACGCGCCGCCCATTATCATCCCGGTCATAGCTCCAGGAAGAGAGATGAGCCCTACTGTCTTGGCATTGTCCAGGACCGGAGACAATGCAATCACCAGTGATCTCTTCACCTGCTGAGATGTTGCTTGCCTTGGTGTTGCCCCCAGTGCCAAAGCAGTCTCAACCTGAAAGCAAATAAGCAACTCTCTGATAAGACTTGTTGTTGTTATGAAGTTGAATGAGGAGTGTGAGTTTAGATAGAAACCAACCAGGTTCTTTTGGATCTTGAGATCCCCACGAAGCTTTTTCATGGTGACTCCTGTGACAGCCATTGCGTTCCCAACCATCATGCCTGCGATAGGAATGATGTACCTGGGAGTGAAGGGGAATACATTTAGCAAGATGAGCAAGAGCATGGTCACTGAAGTTCCTGCTAAAATGGACAGCCCCAAGCGATGTATTTCTGCTCGAGGTACATGTTTTGCTTCTGTCCTGCAGTGTACCCTGCAACAGAGACCTGCCAAATTAAGGAGCAAAACAAGTATTAAAGAAGTTCATGCGAGCGAATTCCTAATTAATAAATTAACTCTCAATGCAAACACAATTCAACTGATCGAATCGATCTAGAGTGATTGATTGATACCATGAAGAGGTAAGCGAGGATGATCCAGGCGGCGTTCTTTTGGGTGAAGATGAACTCGAGGACGAAACCTATGACGGAGAGCTGGAGGAAGGCCCTGACGATGGCGTAGATCATCTCGCCCTCCAGACCCAGCCTCTGGAGGAAGGAGAGCAACACGGCCATGAACACCACCGCCGTGGCCGCCGCCGGCTTCAGCATTCCCTTGAGGTATTCGATCCAGAAGTCGGAGCTTGAAGGGTCCGCCATGAATTGATCTATCAATCGAATGAACTGGAGATGGAGATTGGAGAAGAATTGATCGATCGAATACAAAAGAGAATCTCTGGGGAGGAGTTTACTGGGGAGAGGTTCGTACTGGGGAATATATATTCTGGACAGGACCAACTTTTATTTTTATTTTTTATTTGGGTTTTTTTTATATAATTAATTTATTATTGGTTCCTAAAATAATGTCCTAATTATCTTGGGATTCTTAAAAATATTTATTTATTTATTTTTATTATATGTGTGTTTGATTTTAAGGTTCCTACAAACAGTATCAGGGATCTATAAATAATTTATTTTTTTATATATATACTTTTGTTTTGAGGAATATTTGTAAAAGTTTCTTATTTCATATATTAAATTATTATTATTATTATTATTATTATTATTATTATTATTATTATTATTATGTGTGAGTTATTATAATGTTCAATCAATTAACCCATTAAAAAAAAACTTTTATACCCATTCAAAAAAAAGTATTAACTGTTAACTATTAATATATGTTTATTATGTAAAAAATTTAAAATATGAAAATATATATTTTATCAAAGTTTATATGTATATATATATATAGCAGTGATATCTTTGCGGTCAGTAGGAAATTTATAATTTTCTATTAAGCTCATTCGATGTCACTTGTAGGACGCTTGAACAATTTCTAATCAGACGGATGGAAGATCATCGAAAAATAAGTATCATTAATTTTAAATACAATTTGGAAACTCAGAGGGTCTTCATCTTAAAGGCTATCAAAACTTATAAGAATCTGAGCGATTAGTAATTTCAATATTAAGTGAGGGCAAACGGCTACCAAATTATACGAAAATTGACATGCTAAATTTTATTTTGGCAGATCTTTCCATTCATGCTTTCAAAATCCTCCGTGCATGGAAATGGGCCAACGGAAATAAATATGCGATTCTACTACGTACAGTACAATCACTACTCTATATATATATATATATATATATATATATGGTATTTCATATATTTTACATCCATTATTAAATTATAATGGATAATATTTAAGGTCAAATTGATATAATTTTTAAAATATTATTTTATTTTATAAAAATTTTAAATAGAAAAACTATGTAAAACAAAATATATATGATTCCTTAAAGATATTATTATATATAGATATACAAGGTACAAGTGATATTTCACATATGACCTATCCATTATTAAATGATTATAGATAATATTTAATGTGTTGTAACTTGTAAATGTGTTTATTATATAACAAAATTAAAATATAAAAAACCATGTAAAAACAAAGAGTTTCACATCATCCTCTGGCTCTTAGCCAACATTTTTTTTTTCATTTCGATTATTAAAACTCTTGTGTTTTGTATTTACTTCAATCTAGCATACCTTTGTTTAAGTTCATGCCCAAACATAGCTGAAATTTAGCTGAACATGGAGAAGGTGTTTTGTACTTTTAAATCAATTCTTCTAGTTCATAACATAAATTTGATAACTTTACAAGTTCTTTGTGGGAAAAATTCTCCAAAAATGTACATCTATTCATAGCATAAATTACAAAACAATTGCTTCAATCTCTACTATGTTTAGAGGCTCAATTTCTTCGTCGCGATCATTATTAGTTTTATGACCACTGATAAGTTCCATAGTTTTTCTGACAAACATATAATTTGGAGCACTAAGCTCAAAATTTCTTATTTGCATTGCTTGGTGGTGTTCTGCAATTGTGCCACAAATACAATGCCACCTTTCTTCAACCTTTTGTTGTTAATTAGATGCCACATTTGAAACAATTAAAAGTCTCTGTTGAAATCCCACTCCACATCAAATGGTCAATCAGAGGAGAATATTTAAACTTTGAGATAAAACACTTATCTCTTATGCTTCTCATGCCAATTGAAGCCATTTGACAAGCATCAAATGAATGAAATGAAATGAAATAAAATAAAATAAAATTATTGCTCCTCCCACTTACTGATGTAGTTAGTGGTTGTACTATTTTGCATGTTGACCTTATTACATGAAACTCTCAAGTTGGTCTTAAAATTTCAATGATGTAGACCTTACAAAAGGACAAGTATATATGAGTTAATAGATGAGTGTTAGAATCAATGAAGACATTGAAATGTTTTTCTCACCTTTGGGGAGATAACATGCATGGTGTAGAAAAACCACCATTGTTTGTGTGATCTTCAATATGAGAATGATTGGGGTGGAAATCTAGGACCTCACAAAGTCTAAAATGATAGACTACAACAGTCATGTCAATGTGAGAGTGTGGCCTAATGGAGCTGACTCTTGAACCGACCAAGTTGAAAATGATCCTCTGCTCTTTGATTGAGGCCTTGTCAACTCTCTTTCTCTTTTTTCACTTTTGAGTTTTCTCTTAATCATCCATGGCACTCCATCTCTCTCTCTTTTCTAGTACAAGAAGGTGTGTTTCCAAGAAAGAGATCATCAAGTCATGGTATCTAAAGACTTGTTATTACTTAAGGTTAAGTGTCATTCTTCTTTTCTTTTATGTTTTATGTGTGAGCCGCATGTGAGCGTAACCTACCCAAAGTTCTCGATAAGCTTATGAGAGTCAGAAGTAGATTAACAATGTACCAAAGATAAAACTTTCATTAATGATATGATATACGAATTTTCTATCAAATTATAACGCTAGATCACGTGTTTATTTTTTTCCTATATCATTAGTAAAAATATTAATAAATTTGAATTTGAAGGTGGACAATGACATAGTAATTAAAGATGAAAAAGAAAAACTCAATTGGTTGTTTTGTAACATGTCAAATATTCTATAGAGGATTCTCTAGATTTGGATCCTCTGACTTCTTAATTTAAAACCCAGAGATACTATTAAATATGATTAGAAAATGGTTTTGACATATCATCTGCCACGTCATCCTCAGATGGGACCCACCACCTTCTGCCTCCAACCCTTTAAACAGCACAAATACCACCATTCCTCATGCTCTCATAGTACATACTACTCAACAAGAAACCAAAACCTCCACAATGAACATGAACCACCACCACCAAGTCTATTCCTACTCCTCCACCACTACTCCACTCAAAGATGACTCCTCCCCTGATCTCTTGATCTCCTCCAACTTCAATTCCCCTCTACCTCCATGTTTCAAACCTCATCCCTTCTCATCCTCTTCTTCATCAAGCTCTGATTTCATTGATGCTTCTTCAAGGCATTCTTTCAGTGCTGAAGACATTCAGGTATGTATATATATAAGGTTGTGTGCCATATGATCCATTAATTCCATCAACTTCTCCAACTAACTTAACTAACTTTTAACTTCTCTTGAACAAATTAAGCTCATGAATGGGATGCAATCATTGGGTGACAATGGCGGCCAGGACTGCGGCGCCGCCTCTGGTAAGGTAGGCCGATATAGCGCAGAAGAGAGGAAGGAGAGGATCGAGAGGTACCGCAGTAAGCGCAACCAGAGGAACTTCCAAAAGAAAATTACTGTATATACTACTTCCCCTTTGTGTTTTGTGAATTTTCCTCCTCCTGCAGAAAGAAAGATATACAAAGTAATACACTAATATGTCTAACAGTATGCGTGCAGAAAGACACTGGCCGATAGCCGGCCTCGAAAAGGAGGCCGGTTTGCTAGGAATGGAGAGACTGAGGCCGAGGCCGAGGCCGAGACAGAGAGCAGCAACATGGATAATGGCTATTGTTATGGTTATGGTTATGGCTATGGCTATGGATATGGTTCTAATTCTTGTGTGAATTATGATGGTGGTCATGAATACTTGTGGAGGCCGGAGAACACTGTGGTGAAAGCCGAGGCCGAGACGGAGGAGGATCCCCGATACGATGAAGACGATGGCATGTGGGCGAACTTTCTAGACGAGTTCTCCATGAACCTCCCCTCCTAAAGAGAAGCATAAAGGTGAGAGAGAAAGCAATGGGAGAGCTTGTGGTGTTAGTTTAAACCAGTGAGGTCTTTCTCTGCTTTCTTGTAACAAAGTAATAGAAACAAGCTTGTTTATCTGTCTTTCATCACCTCATGCTCTCCGTGAGCTTCTCTAGAGAAACAGAGAGAAAGAGTCAGAGATGGTGGTGGTGGACATGGCTCAATCCGTGATCAAAGTGTTTGTGATATTTCTTGGCTCTGATCTTTTGTTGCCTTTTAGTTTAAAGGAGGGTGTGGGGTGGCTAAAAGAAGAATCACATCTCTTTTGTCTTTGTATCTCCATCTCATGATCAGCTTAAGTTAATAATAGACTGAGGTCATAGAGGGTTTGTTTTTGGTAGGATCCTTCAAACCTCCACGGCTCCTCCATTCATAGGACAAATCAGATAATATATAAAAACAACTGAAAACTTTTATGAATAACTAAATGTCATGAAATTGGGCATGCTCAATTGGTGCCTCCTCACATACTAAGTTTATTTGGTTTTTAGTGAAGGCTCCAAGAAGTTGGGAATGTTGGCTCTATATTGTTGTGATTGTCTTATTTTTATTAATTAAGGCCACCTCCCACTAATCCTCCATATCATGCTAATTAGCCTTGATAAAAAAAAAAAAAATAGATGCATGTAATAATAATTAAGAACGAATCTAGACTAGATTTATATTTTAATCAACTCTTTATATTATCTTAGAATATAGTAAGCAATCCTTAGTTGATACTCAAAACACAATATGAAACTCTAATCATTGTGTGTATAGTGAGAGCTAAAGCTTTCCATTTGTTTCCATTGCTTTTATAAAAATAGAAAGGTTTAACACCTCACTAGGATTATAAAGAGAGAATCCTGTGAGGTGTTGTTACACATCTCAAGATATAAGAGTGAAGTTGAAACATCAAGAGAGTGCTGACTGAAATATATATATATAAGAACATTCCATCAAGCACCCATAAAAGTTTTTATTGATGAAAGATGCTCAAATCTTGGATTAGCCAACAAAAATAAAAATAAATAAACAAATAATAATAATAATAATAATAATAATAATAATAGAGTTCTTGGTGCTTTCAAAGGGACCTGTTGAAATTTGATGAGACAAAATAACAACATATGATTAGAATGAGTTGATTGGGATTAGCTATTTTCTTTTGAGCTTTTGACTAAAGTGAAGGCCAAGTGCAAAAGAACTTTGGGTGGATTTTAATTTTTCCAACTTGGTCATGATATGAATCAATGCAATCTTTGATGATAAGAATATATATTTATCTATCTATATATCATTGAACCACTTTAGTGATGGAATTCTCAGTGTTGTTTAAATAAGTAGATTTTGATCCAAGTCTACCCTCGTGAACATTTGATCAAAATGGAATAATATAAAGTTGATTAACTTGTCACTGTCCTTTGTAGATGGTGGATCAATTTGCATATACATTCCTTCTAAAAATAAAATGAATGAAATTAAGCTACTTTCTTTTGCAGGGTGTATATGCAAAACAAAACATTATAAATTAATAGCAGACATAATAATCTTTAGATTCTTCAAAAGAGGTTTACAAGCTAAGTTTTAATATTCTTTTGACCAGAAAAACAAGAAACTTAAAAAATAAAGGAATAAACATTGACAGAATAGTATGGGAATATCAACAACTATTTCCAGAACTAAAGAATTGGAATTTACAGTTAACTAACACCATGTCAAACATAAGAATAGGACTCATTATTCTGGTAACTAAACAAGTACAAAGGCATTTCAAAATTGTATGAAATTATGGAAATTGCTGCGTTGTGTTGTCGCAGGTCATGGCCGACCTGGTTTTTGTTGATGTGAAAAATTCAGATCAAGTATGATAGATCTATTCATCAAGAATTAGTCTTCATCTTTCTTTGGCTTTCTGTAAGTTTCTTCAACGTGCTTTGCCATAAAGAGCCAAGTATTCACCAGCTTCTTCACATTCGGGACGTTGTAATTCTGAGCAATATAAATGCCACAGCCAGTTCCCAAGAGAAAGGAGAAACTGCTCCGGATTAGTCCCATTTTCAGCTACCCTGCAAACAATTGAAGAGAAAGGTTCTTCAGTTTACGCAATACAAAGACAACTTAGTACCATAATCCAAAACTTAAGGTGACTTGGGGCTGGTGCGAATTTCTCCACTCTCTCAAAACAATAGTGCATTACACATAAAAATTTATGCAATTTGTGAACCAATTTTCTAACCTAAAGGATAATATCAATTTTCCCCTAGGTATATAACCCGCAAGCACACAATCTTATAGGAATTTTAGGAATTCTACAAGGTAGCTTGTATTTTAACATGCCAGCATTTTTGGATGTCACAAACTTACTTTGAAAACCAGTTGAGTAGCTTCATTAGAACATTAATTTCATATAAGCTGTATCACTGATAGCTTTAGCAAGTCAGAACACCATTTTTTTATATGATTAATATAAAAAATTATCAAGTGAATAACAGATAGGTTAGTGAACAAATTGCAAGGGTAAGAGAAACAACTGCATACTTAAGATAAAATAAAACACCAAGCCACCAAGGAAAGTGAAAAGTCACTATGGCAAAAACACTGCTAGGGTTGGAAAAAAAAAACAGAGTATAAACAGTAAATGAATTTTTCATAAATTTCTCTTTAGTTTCAAAGCAGAGCATAATGGTCCCGCACATTCATGTTCCAACTTGAGAGCAAAATCTACAGCAAGATTTTGGGGAAACATCAGTCTGGAATGTGTTAGCCAACCAAATACAGTAAATTTCATGCCTCACCAAGTATATACAATTACAAACTACATCGGCACTACCCGTCACCAAGTATATGCAATCATTTGGTTATGTCCTGTGGTATTCTCTGATATTTGCTCTCCAATTCAATGCCCTAATCTTTGAAAATTTTTCAGTAAAACTCCAACCAAAATCGAACAATCTAGTCAAAACAAACCTAAAATCTACATCTAAAAGACCAAAAAAAAAAATTCAAATTCGACAACCAAGAAAATCACAACCTAAACAATTCTAGATCTCAAAAAACCCTAATAATAGCAACAAAAAAAAAAAATCATTAAAACGATACAAACAGCAATTAGATATGATCGAAACATCAAGATCAACAAAGAGAAAGAGATGTAGGGATTTGGGAAGCATTACCAAGAAAAAGAGGGCTTCACTAGGGTTTCGTTTCTGTTCTTCCGATCCGTCTGTATAATAAAAATGGTTTCTTTATTTGCTTTTATTACCGGGTTATTGCCTCGAAACGGGTCGGGTATGCAATACCTCACCCGGATCCGCCCCGCTTAACTTGCTGGTCACGCAAGCCTGACCCGATCCGTTTACCCGCACCCGAATCCAAATTTTGGCATATTAAAAATTTTAAATTGATAGAAAATGGAAGGGCAAATAAGAAAAATAGAGAAATTTGTTTTTTAATAAATGGATAAGCCATATTTTATTTAGAAAAATTTCACTAAACTACTGTGAGGTTTGCCTCTTTATTAATTGAATTATGGTTTTGATTTTGACACTTTAGTCACAGTATTGTTGTCGCGGAGTATATTAGTGTCAACCCGGAGCAAAATTAGCGATGTGGCATTAAAAAAAATAAAAAATGACTTTTTTACCCCTTATATAAAAACATGATATCATCAGCGTACTAAAATGACTTTTTTTTATAAGGGATAAAAAAGTTATTTTATATCATTTTTTTAATGTCACGTTAGTAATTTTAACGGGTTGGCACCAATATACTCATGGGCGCACCACAGGGTACTAAAGTGCTCAAAGTCAAACCACAGGCACCGAATTGATAAAAAGGCAAACCATAGGGTAGTTTAGTGAAATTTCCCCTTTTATTTATATAAAAGGAATTCATTACAAAACTCAGTAGAAGATCGATATATCATTCATATTAGCCCTTTCTCTTGATCTAGTTGGTTTCTCTGCATGCCTCCTCATGTCCCTCCTCGAGCAGCTGTTGGGTACCTTGTCAGCCCGTCTTGGCGTGTCTGATGTAAATTTGAGGCTGCGCTTCATCATGGTTGTCAAACCACCTTACACTTGGACCGGTTGAGCCGGGAAAAAGCAGGAGGAAGGGTGGGGGATCCAGGTAGGGTAGGCCCCAGGCTGGGGGTAGTTGGCCGGGCGGTTGGACCGGGAAACCGGCCGACCCGGAACCGGCCCGGCCCAGCCCGGTAAATTTTTTTATTATTTTTTTTTATTTTTATTTTTGTAATGGAAAGTGGGGGAAAAAACATGGATCAACAAAAATCATTGGAGCACGGGGAGCCTGAACTCGACCCGACATTCGTGTCGCATGTGACGCTTCAAGACATGAGTTTTGGATTTCCAAGTCGATCCAAATTCAACAGGTTTTCAAAAAGTTGTATTTGTATACTTGAGTAACTATGGTTATATTTTAATTGTGTATTGTAATACTTTTGACTAATTTGTTTTGTTTAATATGCGTTTGTTTTGAATATGGACGAAATATAAATATCAAATTTAGTTAATCAATCATATTTATTATTATTATTATTATTATTATTATTTTATATCATATTTTATCATTATTAACTATTATAAATTATATTTTAATATTTTATTATTGACCCCGGTTCAACCCCGATTGATCCCCTGTTAAACCCTTGACCCTTGACCCCTGACCCCTGAGCTTCACCGGGTCAATACCCCGGGCCGGATCTGACAACCTTGCGTTTCATCAGACTTCTTGTCACCTCCAACTTTGATCGTTTAGCAATTGAAACTACATCCAACTAAAATAGAGAAATTTGTTAAAAATTAACACTTTATTGTGTTTTTAATCCAATTTTTTTATATTTTAAAATGCTTAATGTGCCAAGAAGACTACACATGCGCTGAATTCGTTGATAATGCCTTAAGATAGCTATGTTTATGATCCCGAGGTATCATCAACAGATTCGGCACATGAATTTGTGTGGTTTTATCCACATATATAGTATTGCTCTTTTATGCTTTATTAGCTGAGATTCAAAAACCTGTAAAATAATCTAAAATAAACTATTCTGATCAATATAATTAATTCTTACCATCTATCTTTAAATTTATAAAATAAAAAAAAAACATGAAAGTCAAACTCTAAAGCAGTGCATGGAACAGCAACATCAACTGCACTAAATAGTCATTTTCCTGTGGCTCATGCTTGCAACCAGTGAATCCTCCTTAAATCCCACCACTGAGACCCTGGTGTGAGAAAAAGAAAAGACACCATTAATTATTGAATCTGTAGCTCATGTTTAGATCTTGCAGTCATTGGAACTCTACAAATATCCAATTTGTTTCCTTCTCATCCCTACTTCAAAGTTCTAATAAAAAAGAATAAATAAATTTATATATATATATATATATATATATATATATATATATATATATTTATTATATATATAAACTGAATTCAAATGCTTGCTTGCTTGCATGCAAGCAGGCATGCAACTTTTCAAATTCCAATCTGTTTCCTTCTGATGCCTTCTCCAAAGTTGAATATAAACATATATGCATGCAATGCGCAATGAAGTTCCTGTCATTCTTTGGCAGCAGGGGAGGAAGAAGACAAACAAACAACTGATCAGACAGAAATGAAAAATGGAATTTCTTTGCATGCATGCAACTCAACAAGTCAAACAAACAATGGTTGGACATATCATGAGACATTTATGATCAGTGATGTTTGAACCATTGGGCAAGAGATTTTGATGGATATCGAGGTAGTGCATGTTGTGGTGCTTTCCCCATTGCTGTCATCTCAATAAGTACTGTGGTATTCATTTCATTTCTCTCTAGTCTTTTGTTATCATATACAAATTAATAGGGAGAGAGAAAGAAAAGGTGGTGTGATCACTGGGAATGTTATCGGTAAAGACAAGTGGTTCTTTTTTTCTTCTTATTTTGGTTCATTGAGAGTGGAGTAGTTAATTAATGGTGAGTATTTATTAGTAGTAGAAGCCTGCCTTGCAGAAGTAGGGTGACAGGAGAGGAGAGAAGGTGGCGTGTAGAAGGAGAGAATGAGGTGATTTAAGTGATGATGGGACACAAGTCATGTCTTAATTTGCTGATTCCTTCGTACGTCTGCAACCTAATATTAGCATCTGCATGCCACCAATATCTATGTACGTATAAACTTCAGTCTTTTTTTACTTTATATATATATATATATATAGATAATTATTTATTAATCTTTAATACTATTTAATACTATTTCTCACTTAAAATATACGCTCCTAAAATACTATTACACTGCCTACACACTTCTAAAAGCACTCAAGAAAAAAAAAAAGCAGTCTTAAACCAATAGTTCATTATCTAATATATATATTAAGTATTGATATAAAACAAACTAATATATATATATATATATATATATATATATATATATATAATATCTTTGTTACGTTTTTATTTTCAGAAATTGAAAAATAAAAAAAATTAGTTTGATTTATTAAAAACAGTTTTACAACAATGCCACCATCGTTTTCAACAGTAGAAAACAATTATTTTTATTTTTCTATTTTCCATTTTTCAAATATTTTTATTTTTCACATTTTTATGAAAAGAGCAAACTAAACGTGTTTTTGTGTTTCTCCGTGTTTTTGTGGAAAATGGGAAACGCCGAAAACTGCCAAATCAAAGGGGTCCTAAGCTTATACTTTCAACTAATCAAGAGAGGGAATTGGATTGAGCGGAGGTGTTGAAGTGAATTTACAAGACTTCAAAATATATATATCTATATGATCTACTGTACGTCAAAGTAGAACTAGTTTGAGAGGGAACCAATCAAATTAAAAGCAAGATATACACACCATAAATCTCACAATGAATTGAATTCTCTTTCTTTTCTCTTTATTTTCTCTGTGAGAGAGTGAGAATGAAGAGAAATAAAGAAGACCGAGTCAGAAACTTTAACAAAAGGAAAGCACCTTCACACAATAAATATCTGTCATTTAGTAATCACAGGTACATGTTTGCTCAAACAGTAAAAGTGAGGGGGAGCAGTAACAGTAATTGTCTTGTGACTGGACCAAAGGGTATGGGAAAATCCATAATAAATGGCAAAATTAAGTCATTAAAAACTATATACAGAGAATGATCATTTCAAGCTTTCATTTTTGTTTTACTCTTATGTTCTCCATGTGGGGAGACGAGAACATGTTCTTGTGTTTGTGGTCAGGAGAAGAGTTCAGTGTGAAGTCATGACATAACTTGATTGGAGTTTTAAATTACTTTGAATGCGGTGATAAAGAAGATGGACACATGCAATGGATTTATTACACCAATTAAGATTGGTTTTGATTTCAACTGTAAGTTTTCAACTCTCATGAAGATGTATAGTTTATTGATTGGTAAACCAAAAATTAATTATAGCTATATATGTTAAGAGTTCATTTGCATGAAATACTGTTTTTACCATATTCTTGCGCAGCCAAATAAATATGAAAATTGTAATATTTTTAGTGGTATATTCCAATACTTCCCTGTTTCAGTTTTGAGGACCGAACCGACATATGTATTTACAATTAAAATATATATAATATAAGGTAGCCAAATAATCAAGAAATAATGGATATTTATTTTTATATAAATAATAAAAAAAATTATATGTTGACGTAAATGTATGCTCTTCTTTAAGATCTAAGCGGATCTTGATTAACAAGAGAGAGGTTGAAAATGGTGAGAATACTTTTATCTTTCTTAAGGGAGATGTCAGTTACGGTTGTTGATTTTTCTTCTTCCTCCCGTCGGTCTTCTAGATCAATTACTCTTTCTAGAGTCGGCCTTCACATATGTGACCCTATTTTGAGAGAGGAGAGAGCCGTGGGAAAAAAGGAATCTGAGTGCCAGGGGACTCTCTAACGATCAAGTCAGAACTCAGAGGGATTGATAGAAAAGTTTTCAGAAGAAAGGTTTCCAAAGGAGTGATTTTGTCCCCTTACGAGAGGACTAGCAATCTCCTTTATAGCTTACTAACCTGACTCACCAAATCTTGGCACCCTTGGAGATTCATTTCCTGTCGTTAGATGATTGATTATCCAAGTTTCTACCTTAGCGGTCCGGATATTGTACCACATGTCCATTTGAAATTCATGGATATTTTTCTTAATAACACTTGCCCCCCAACTCTCCAAGAGACATACTTTTAGTTAGGTGCGGTCTGGGGAGTTCGGTCATTGTTCATGACATGATATTATCATAAAGGTCCTTTTAGTCACCTGATCATGAACTATGTTCTGTGATGCAGTCTAGTTTCCTCATGGCCCACATGGGCAGGCGATTGCAGAAGGAGCCCATACTTGGAGGCCACACAAAGAAGCTACTAAGTAAGGCCGAGATAGAGCTATCTCAGGCTAAGATGGAGGTCATCAACCTTAAACTCCAAATAACAGACCTCAAAACCAAAGCGAAAGCTAAAAAGGTAGAGACCGAGAGGAACAGAAGACTCTGAATCCTCGATGAAATAAAGAGTGTCCACCACCTTTTGTAAGCTTTCGAGGTGTAGTCTCATCATTTGAGATAAGAGCTTGAAATTGCTAAGTGCCAGGCTGCATAGGAGGCGGTGGCTGACTTCAAGGTGACTAAGGAGTACTAAGACGAGCTCATCGCTTTCAGTAAAGAAGGGGGCGGGAAGTTCAAGGACTCCCAAGAATTCTCAAAGGAGCTTGACGCTTACACTGCAAAGATGGTGGTAGAATTCAAGAACTCAAAGGAGTTTGAGGACGAAGTTGTCGATCATGCCAGAGGAGCTCAGGAGGGCTTCATGATCTTCAAGGAGATCATTCTCGAACATCCAGAGTTTGATATTTTCTCTCTAGACTTCGAGGATGCCCTCCAACATCTTCCCCTTAATCCTCCTGTCAATGACGTAGGTCGGACAGTCTGATGTTACTACTTCAATCGAGGTTAAGGCACCTCAATCCATTCTTCAAGAATAAACCTTTCATGTTTTGTATATTTGTTTCCTTCTTTTTACCTATAAACTTACAAAAGATTCATTCAACCAATAAAGATATAGTATTTGACTTACTTCGTCTACTTTTCTCTCTTTGAATGAATGCTTGTTCTTGATCTCTCCGAGCCCAACCATATTTGAAGTAATATAGTCTCTTAGGCCTTGGTAACTTATTTCTTTGAATACAACCAGGCAAATATGAGTAGGCAACTTAACTTCCTAAGCTCGGACAAGATAGAGATGAGTTGCATCTTGTGAAGGATGGGGGTGATCAACTCCTTCAAATCTTCTTCCTAAGTCTTGAAAAAGACTAGAAACAAACAGATCTTGAGGGCTTTAGGGATTAGTTTGATCAAACCTTGAAAAGGGTGAAGATGATTTGGCCCCAAAAGGATCAATGTTGTGCCTTGAAATGGGTCGAATAGTAGAGCCCTAAAAAGAGCCCTCTAAAAAAGGTCGTCCCAATCGAGGTCTTGAGGGTTTTAGTGATTAGTCTCTGCATGCCCTGAAATGGGACGAGGATGATCTAATCCTTGAGAACGTAATCTGTGTCAAGGCCCTGAGAGTTTAAGCGATCAGTCTCTGCATGCCCTAAAAAGGGGCGATGACGATTAAATCCATGAGGACTAAATTCGTACCCTAATAAAGGATCCCTGAAAAGGATCAAATAGTTGAACTCTAAAAAGAGCTGTCTGTGTCGAGGTACTGAAGGTTTTAGCGATTAGTCTCTATATGCCCTGAAAGGGAACGAAGACGATTTGATCCCTGAGGACTGAATTCAGGTCAAAGTCCTAGGAGTTTTAGTGATATATCAATCTCTATGTGCCCTAAAAGGGGGCGGGGACGATATGATCCCTCTAGACCTAGTTCTTGCCCTAAAAAGGGCCAAATGGTCGAACCCTGAAAATGGTCATTCGTGTTAAAGTCCTGAATGGTCTCTATATGCCCTAAAAAGGGATAGGGACAATCTGATCCCTAAGGACTGAATCCTTGTCAAAATCATGATGGTTTAAGTGATCAATCTCTGCGTGCCCTGAAAGGGAATGAGGTCGATCTGATCTCTCAGGACCGAATTTGTGCCCTAAAAATGATCAGATAGTCGAGAGCCCTGAAAAGGGTGAGGGATATCTATGTGGGAACTAACGATCTGTATGCTCGGCTCTAAAATAAGTGGAGACTCTTGAGCTTGGGCTCCAGTCAGTGGTTATCTAATCATACATATAAAATGGTATTGGATTGACTTTACGAAAAGTGTCACAACAATTATATTTTGATAATATTCCTTCATATACTCAACATGGAATGACCTTTTAAGCAGTTTTCCTCTGAAGTCCATTATCTTATATATGTCAAGTCAGACAACCCCTGTAATAGTATAGGGTCGTTTCTAGAATATGATGTTGGCCTAGCTTCTACTATCGATGAGAACACATCTAATCTCTAAATTGGCGATCGTAACAATGAACACTAGAGCGTCATCGTGGGGGTAATGGATTAATTCTGTCGAGGTCATCGTCAGACAAAGTAATAGGTTGGGCGGTTCGGGGTTTCTTCCTCTGTTGATCTGCTCAGGTGGACATCTGAGCATAATTTTTCTGTACCATGCTACTTTCGTATCTATTGGCCAGGCCTTTGATAATTTAATGAATAACTCCAGTAGGAGGTCGACCTTATTTTAGAGAAGACGAGTCTTCCTTTTGTAGGTCTTTTCAAAGATATTAAGAGAGGTGTCCTCGTTGGATCAGGTCTTCAATTTCATCTTTCAAGTGTATGCATTCTTTAGTATCATGACTCTAATCTTGATAGAATCTGCAATATTTCCCCATGTCTTTTATGTCGGAAATGAATTTCATTTTGGTGAACCACTTAACAGTCCTATGATTCTGGATCTGCATATGGATCTCTTATCGGCTGCCATTTAATGGGGGATAGTTACGAAAACGAGCAACTACTCCCTTTTGACTCCTTTCTTAGGGATAGAATCTTGGTTTCTTGGAATGCTTTTGAGGTTCTTAGCTCTTATTTAGTTCCCTCTTTGGTTTCTCTTATTTAGTTTCTTCCCACCTCACTGCCTATATCTCCTCGGCGTTGATATATTTCTCTGCTCTAGCCAAGAGTTCACCCAAGTCTTTAGGTTGTTTCTTAAAAATGAAGAACTGGAAAGAAGATCGACATAACCTTTTTATTAGTGCAGATATAGTGAAGGTCTGATTGAGACCACGGACTTCGAGCATTTCCATATTGAAACGACATATATAGCTCGGAAGGCTTTCTCCTTCATGTTGCTTCACTCTCATCAACATGGCCGGCGTCTTCTTTTTCTTCTTTCTGCTGATGAAATGATTCACGAAGAGTTCGCTCAACTCTTTGAAAGAAGAGACAAATTTCGGCGGTAGACTAGAGAATCACATCTGGGTCGTGCTCCATAGTGCGGCTTGGAACGCTCTGCACATGATGTCGTTAGGGGCTCCATGGAGCAACATCATAGTTTTGAAGGACTCCAAATGATTGCTTAGATTAAAGGTGCTATTATATGTCTCGATTGAAGGAATTTTGAATCCCGTTGGGAGCGAAGCATCAAGGATTTATGAGATAATTTTGTTTTTTACGAAACAACCTTGAACCGAGCTCTTGGACAATTTTCTAGTCATGGCTCAGGTAATTATGTGCTATTAGTTGACGAGGCAATTTTTGTTTCCCTCCTCATATGGATACTGTCTTTGGGTTTCGAGGTTTGAGTTGCTGAGCGTCGCCCCGTCTCCAATGATCCTGTCATAGTGTTTCATGGTGTTGGCGGAAGTTTAGATGCATGTTTCTCCATGCTTTGAAGTGCTCGAGTTAGTGCCTCGATCTTTTCTTCAAGAACTCATATCTCAAATCTTGAACTTCATCTCTAGGGATCGTGTGTTGATCTTGACGAGTTTCTTTAGCTTCTTGGAATCCATTGCACCCTGTGGTGTTTTCTTCATTTTGATCATAGCGTGATTTCACTTGCCTCTTATCATGGTTGGGCTTTACGACATCTTATTCAAGAAGATGATCATTCCCCTATACAACACCAAGCTGTTGATGTGAATGTTTGCTTTTCCTTGGGTTTGAGAAGATCTTGATCAACAAGAGAGATGGGTTGAAAATGGTGAGAATTCTTGTCTTTTTTTGGTGAGAGGTCGGTTACGGTCGTTGATTCTTTTTCTTCTCATCAACCATCTAGATTAAGGACTTTTTCTAGGATCGGTCTTCACATATCCAACCCTATTTCGAGAGAGGAGAGAGTCATGAGAGAAAAAGAATCCAAACACTAAAATGGAGACTCTTTAACAGTCAAGTTAGAACCCGAAAATGGAGAAGGTTTTCATAATAGAAATTTTCATAGGAGAGATTTCATCCGACTACTATATTTTTTTATAGCTTACTAATTTGACTTGTGAAGTTCTTTTCATAGAAGAGATTTATTTTCTATTTTTGAATAATTAGTTATTCAAATTTCGGTTTTAGCGGTCTGAATCATATATATGTTCATTTGTATTAATTTTAAGTAGAGATATATTATTTATTCAGTTACATCTCATTAAAATAAAAAGGAGATGATGCTAAAAGCCTCACCTCAAAATTAGGTATCTTTCACATAGGAGGGTGTTGCACAGACATGAGACATGAGATCTTGGTCTCAGCGTTGGTGAATAAAAATTGTGTAAATGTTACATCAAGTCAACTCAATGCATGTTGGATGCCATCTTTAGTTCTTTTCATGTAGTTTCCCATATTATCTTTCAACTTCTTTATAACAAATTCATGCAGCCTTTTTTAGAAACTCACACACATAATTAACCATTCAAATTAAGAACCACTTGTCTTATTTTATTTTCCTTAATATTTTAGCATATTCTTTATAAACCTCTTCATAATATTATTTTAAAAATAATTAATTAATGCTTTTAAAAAATAATATTAATGTCTAAAAAACATTATAACTCCATACTACTCAAATAACCATTGCCACAAAATACATTAGTGAGGAATTCATCATAACAATGTGTGCTTGTGGTTTTTTTTGTTATTGACATTTTCACAAACATATTATTCTATTTTTCATAGTTAACCATTCAAATTAAGAATCACTTCTTTTATTTTATTTTCCTTGATATTTTAGCATATAATCTATAAACCTCTTCATAACACCATTTTAAAAATAATTGATTAGTCCTTTTAAAAAAATATAATTAATTAATGTCTAAAAAACATTATAATTTCATACTACTCAAATAACCATTGCCACAAAATATATTAGTGAGGAATTCATCATAATAATGTGTGTATGTGTTTTTTTTATTGACATGATCACAAACATAATATACTATTTCCCACGGTCAAAATATTCAACTTTAGATATATATCTCAAACATACTCTGAAACCTTAATTTGATAGAACAATTTAACCATGTTTCATATATATATATATAACTTGCACCAAAGGCCTTTTGGTCGAGTGACATGGTCCCTTTTGTAAGGGATTCGATTTACGAAAGACCCGATTTCAAATCTTTGCTGCAGGAGGTGAGGGTGTATGACATAGGCCACCCAGTAGGGCAGCCCATATGGTACAAAGTTTTTTTTTTTCTGTGCTGGACCATGGTAAAACCGAGCGGTAAAGAAGTACATCCAGTGAAATCTTAGGGCAATAAAGACGTGCGCAGAGTGAAACTCGGATCAAACTGAAACTCTTGTGCTCGCTCATTGATTGATCTTTGTGAGGGAGCTTGTCGCCTTAGTAAATATATATATATATATATATATATATATATATATATATATATATAACTTGTGACTAATTAAACAAAACCTTGATTAGAGTGAAATGCATGCATTAGTTTATAAAGATGATTTTTTTTTTATATAAAAAAAATATATACTTATTTAAATGTGTATATGTTTTGTTCTATATTCGGTCAACTCGCTTCTCCATGCTCTATCAAATCAAGAGTTGCATGCGTCACTCTCATCAGGGCCACCCCAAGTACGTCCCTCAGGTCCTCTTCTTTGCTTTCTTTTGTCTTCCCAAAATGCACACTAACAGGGACCTTATTGCAAAATTTCCCTTTTCTATCAGAGACAAGCTGAAAAATATGCTTTAGGGTTAGGGTTTGGGGGGTCAGGTTAGGGTTTGGAAAATGAAAAAGATCCTTAGAAAGGGCAACGTAATCTCTGATGATAAGACAAACCAGTCCTTTTTGTTTTTTGGACTCCTTAGTCTGTTGTTGAAGTGTGACTAGACAGTTATAATCACATCACTCTCTCTCTCTCTCTCTCTCTCTCTCTCTCTCTCTCTCTCCATGTCTTAGGTTCCCAAAACCTAACCCTAACCCTAGAGCTTCAACACTTTATGTACCTACCTACCTACTTGTGGATAGATAGATATTGGATAGATTTCTTCTTGGATTCCCCCACCCTAAACTGATCTTCAAACCTATGTTTTTCCTACAATTTTGTATCCATCCTATATAAACACTTGTATAAAAAGTAAAAACTCTTCTAGAAGTTAATTGCCATTGATCTTTAGAGAACTAAAGTGTTTAGTTAATTTAATTTGCTTGAACTGATTAATTAGGAGATTAGAAAGTTGATCATGGTAGTGAGGAGCTCAAGGATTAATTGCCAAAAAAGAAACATTAATTGAATGGTGTCAATCAATAAGTTGAACTACAAGTGGATGATATTATTATCTTGTCCCAGTGGAATGTAAATTCAGCTACAGGGGGTTGGTGTTTCAATTCAAGCCTCTATCATGCAGAATCCCCACATTGATTTAGTAAACTCAAATCACTTAATTTCAGCTACATGATTTATCAGTCAATTGAGATTCAATGTTACTTTTATTATTCTGCAGCAAGCACAACAATTATATTTATATATATACAATTCTGCTATAGTACTAAACCTTGCTAGCCAATTATATATCTATTCATACATAAATGTGTGTTTTGTTTTTAAATTTCTAATTAAAGCATGCATGCATATATCTTTGACAAAGATGGTATTGATTCATTCTTCTACATGCAGTAAATATATAAAACTTGATTTATGAATCATGCATGAGAGAGAAGATAATTCTGATAAGAGAGAAAGAGAGAGATGTGCAGCAGTCCATCATGATCTCATAATTCATACACCAAACTCTAAAAATATGGAGGACAGAAAGGAGTGTAGCAAGCTGCGTGTCATTCCCTCTCATCAATGACACCCTACCCCCACTACCAACCTACACCTTCTTAGTTAGCAGATGTGACTTTCCAATTCTCTTCTCTCTCTTCACCACAACTTTTAACAGTATTATAAGCAATTCATTAGTAATATTTTATATTACAAAAGAAAGCATATATACATAAATTAATAAGATGAACAATTGCTAACAAGGCAACAAGACATTAATTAAGGAATTGAAGAAGAAGGAAAAGTGAAAAGAGAGAGAGGCAATTAATTAAAACATTGAAACCAAAATTGAATGCCCCTCTGTGATCAGCAACATCAGCATGACAGTACTCCATCTCCTTTCTCCTTCCACCCAGACTTTTTTCTATAAACTCTCCCTCTCTGGCCCTCAACCATACCTTTTGTCTCTTGTCTCCTTCCCCTTCCCTATAACCCCATCTCTCTATATCCTGCTTGTCCTCTCCCTTTCATATGCGTCCGCATGCAACAAACAATCCACTACTACATATTATTATAAGTAGGGGATTATAAGTACCACCATCTCATAAGAGATCTAGAAAAAGACAGAGACAAAGAGACAAAGATATAACATATATTTTTTTTTTTTATCTATCATCATCATGCCTCAGGCTCCCTCAACAAGGTGGTGTCCAACACCAGAGCAACTGATGATTCTGGAGGAGATGTACAGGAGTGGGATAAGAACTCCAAATGCTTCTCAGATACAGCAGATAACAGCACACTTGTCCTACTATGGCAAGATAGAAGGGAAGAATGTCTTTTACTGGTTCCAGAACCACAAGGCCAGGGACAGGCAGAAGCTCAGGAGGAGGCTCAGCAGGCACCATCAGCTACTCCAACAACAACTAGTCCACACTTTGGATGATCAGGCTTCTCCTCCTCCTACTCCTTCTTCTCTTCCTCATCATCTCCATAATCCATCTCAGTTTCTTCAGCAGGTCTATTTTTTTCCTTTTAATTAATTTTGCTGCTGCTAGCTCCTTATAATTTGATTTTAATTCTCATATAATTAATTATGAACAAACCATATATATATATACAATGACAAGTTGAAGAGACTGATCATTTTTTTTTTACTGCTCTCTAGCTACAAGATGGAGGTTTTATTTTAGGGTTTGGTATTTAGGCTTTTGATCTGAAGTACTGAACAACCTATAATATGAAATCAAGTTGAAGGGACTAAAACAAGTAAAAGAGACTCTACAAGAGGTTTTCAGGGTTTTGAGATGATCAGAAGCACTGCCTACTCAGTTTTCCTTCAATTTTCTTATAATGAAAGACTGAGCTTTAAAGAGGTTTTAGGGTTTTGATCTTTCTTCACCAGGTCCTTTTTCATTTCCCTTCTCCTTTAATCTTCTTACAATGAACAAACTATGATCAGAAGTAGTAGAGACTGAGGTTTGCTCTGTGGTTTGGATAAAAAATATAACTGCTATATTTCATGGCTAGACATTGATGATTTATCAAGCATTTTATGAGTGTTTAATTATGAATTTTCATTCAGGATGCAAACCAAGCAATGAATTTACTGAGCAAGTTAGAGGCCGAAGGGATGACAGAAGCGGCTGCATCGACAAGCAGCATGAATACTTATGAGAATGAATGGATGTTGGCGATGATGGCGAATGCCAGTGGCAGTACTGGTGGGATACCTCCATGCTGCAGACCTCTCAAGACTCTTGAGCTTTTCCCCACCAAGAGCACTGGACTTAGAGATGAATGCAGCACCTCCAAGTCCTCCTCCTGCTCCACTTCAACCAACTAAATTCCAATATTAATCCCTTGTTATCCATCTTATAATATCCATCCATATATTGTTATCACTAATCTTGTTGTTGTTGTTGTTGTTGTTGTTCTTGTGATCTTCTTCTTGTTGTTGCTGTTAGTGTGGATGAAGAAGAAGAAGAAGCTACTATTGTAAGTTGGTACGTCAATCAACATGCAGTACTGCATTTGGTTCCCTCTTAACAAATTGGAAGACTTATCAGTGTCTAAGCTTCTCTTGTTTCTAAAAGCTGGTCATCCAAAGTACCCTGAGAGGGACTAGTATAGAACCAGCTTTTATTGAATTTGTGGTCAATCCTACGCAAAAACCTAGGCTTTCTTCTTCTCTGTATGTTCATCTCTTCCTCTCTCTCGTGTCCCTTCTATACATGCATGCATTTATTGGAACAAGTAAAGCAAAAAAGAGAAAACAGGAGAAGAGGAAAGAAGAATTCACACAAGGTTCCAAGCTAATAAGAAGCTCTCTTGGGTTTTGGTGCTTTTAACAGTCAAGTACTTGGTACAAATGCAAGCTTTTTTAGAGTCCTTTAAATACTTATTATATAATAATGAAGTAGCATGCTAGAATCTAGTATACATATATACGGCAGGGTTCAAATGACAAGAAATAAAGTCTTCCCTCCTCCCCTCTTGTGAATTCAAACCCTACAATTAGGGTTCAGATGATTTCACTACTCATGGATCATTCATTAACTCTCTCTTACCACCATGCAGTTTGAATCTTCAATGGAGCTCATTCAGTTTGCAAGGCACTTGATGCTTTAAGCACAGGTTCTTGGGAAAGAAAATAAGAATTATAAGAATTAGGGTTTGTGGGTTTATTGTAGAAGGCTCCTAGCTAGGGCATTAATCCCAATGCTTTAGGTTTATTGAAGTTTGTCTTTATGCTGCTTTTTACTCTCAAATCTAGGGCATTGAAATAAAACCAGGTCAAAACTCATTATAAGTTATTATATTTTGCACATGTACCACAGCAGTTAATTATGAGAATGCTTAATTTACACAAAAACATTAAAAAAAGGTAAGCCAGAAAATAAAAAAAATAATTGAGTTTAAGAGTGGATACAGTTTACATACAAGAGAATAATAATCTGATAATATATATATATATATATATATACATATATATATATATATTTTCGATTACATTCTGTGACACATCAAAGCTTCAAAAGAATTGAACAAATTAAATATTCCACTCAGTTGGATGGATACATATAGTATATATAGTGACTGAGATTTTTCTTTAATTTATGGTAGTAAGAGGTGGTCTGGAGTCTTTCATGGAGTCATGAGTACCATGTACATGTTTTACATCTCCATTGGCTTGCTTGGAAGGAGACTTGGCCTCCCAAAATGACTTCAATAGCTCTTCAAAAGGTGGAGTTCTTAATTCCTCTATAGATGTCATGCTGGGCAGATTGAGCTCCCTTTTCTTTGGGGTTGAACAAGATGGTTCATCCACCTGAGTGAGAAGGCAGGGAAACAAAGATCATGAGGATGATATGACTCCTCTGTAAATGTTATTTTTTTTTTCTAATTTAGTAGATGAAGAAAGATGATTGATGCCTTACCATGTATTCATCAACCAAACACTTCCCTGCATTCTCAGAAAGCTCTATGATCTTGTGATAATGCACACCTTTCAACTCCCTTAACTTCTCATGAGCAGGGACAATCATAGAATCAACATTGGTGCGTGCATCATGGTCAAGTTTCAGAGAATCTGGAAACAACAGTTCAAGTGTTTTTTAAATTCTGGAATCAGGTGAATGCATTTTCATAAAAGCAGAAACATGTCTTACATTGGATGGAGGAGAGGAGACTGTTGTTTGCAACATCAACATCTTCCAGAGTGGTTGAGGCTGTGGAAGATAATCTTGAATGCAATTGTTGATTGGCTTCATTGCCGCTCCTGATAAGCAGAAAAAAAGTGATTAAAACACCCAATGGAAACTTCTATGTTCAAATGATAGTGAGAAAGAAGATCAACTGTGATGAACCCACCTGATAATGAATTCTACAGATGATAGATTTTCTTTTCCAAGACTGAGCAGGGAATTTTGAGCATTTTGCCATTTTTCTGATCCCATTCTTATATTGACCATGCTGCAAGGTTTTTACATTAGAAATAAGAGAGGGCAAAATTTTGAGTAAATGCTGAGAGAAAAGATTCCAGAGTTGTACATACCAGTGTCCAAAACCTTCTTCCATGGAGCATCTGCTGCTTTCCACTGCAGCTGTATCTTCTTTATAGCTATTTTATGTTTCTTTCATGTGAACTGCCCATTGTTCTTTGACTGATAAAGTGAATTTTTAGGCAGTGGACATTTCTTTCTGTAGACAATTTGTTCTCTCTGCAGCAGTCTCTCGAAGACCATCAACTGCTGTTTGAACCTAAAACAAATGTGGAATATTTTGAGTACTCACATCCATGAAAATGTACTAACTGTCTCTTCTTTTGTTTTAAAGAATAACAGTTATTCACATTATTTAAAGAATCCTGCAGGTAAAAACCTGAACACATTTGCTACATGCAAAGATATGGTTCATGATGCTAAAACCTAAAATAATTTACTACTAAAAGAGAAGATATGACTATCGCGTTTTGAATAGAAGTAGTTTCACCACACTAAGTTCAGTATAATCAGTAAATGATAATATTGAGAACAGGTTTCAGGTACCAGTTTTTTCTTCCTGGCATTTGAACTAGCTAGCATCTCTGCTACTTTTTCAAGCAGTTGCCTTTCTTCATTAGCAGCACAGTCCTGCAAGCATGCATGGTTTCATACACAATTCAACCAAGGGATGTTCAGATTGCCCCAACCAACAAATCTTTTATAGGGTTAAAATATGTTACCTCAAATTTCTTCTCAAGCTGAGAGAGTTGCTGGTCTTGTATGGCTTGTGTTTCTTTTAATACTTTACTCAAGTTAGAAGCATGTACATCTAAGGTATGGAAAAAATTAGTAGTAATTTTTGAAATAGATCGTGTCATCTCCACGGCTCTGAGATGTCCCTGTTTATAATGAAGAAAACAAATATATTGATTTAATAAATACACAGCTTTAGAGTGAAGCAACAAGTAGAATTATCAAGCTCTCTAATATCGACCAACCTCTTGTTGCTGCTGTGCAAAAGCAGCCAATTTATCTTCTTGCTTATTGAGTCTATTTTGAAGTTCATTAATTAACTGATCAGCTTCTGCAACCATTTTCTTGAAGCACTGTATAATAGGAAAAAAATGTAGGCTAATCCACTAAAATTTGAACTGAAGGAATAACTTGAAGAGTAATTGGGTGATACTTACATCATCAAGTGCAGAAGAGTGTAAGAGTACTTGAGAATTCAGTTTTGCACAAGTTAATTGAGAGTTCTTGTCAAGTTCACCAGCTAAATTATCCAATGTTCTAATGCCAGAGCAATACATGGTTTGCAGTTTATTGACCCACCCACTAATCTCTTCTGTGGCCTGTGCATCAAACAGCGCAATGAGAAGAATTTAAGTGGAATCAACAGTAAAATACCAACAGTAACTCATTGATTACATCTAAAAAAATATATTGGATAACATAAAAATACCTCAGCTTTTGTGGATACAAAAGATCTCATTTCTTCTTCCATTTCTTTTAGGTGGGTCTCCTGATGCACCACAGAATCTGAGACAGTTTTATGAAGCATATCCAGCTGCTGAATTAACTGAGACTGGAATTTCTGGACAAGAATCCTGTTTCTCTCCTCTATATTATCTTTATGTTCTGACCACAACAAGATATGGTAATTTTAGCAAAAAGAATTAGGAAAGCTTATAACACCTACAACATAAGGGACTTCTTAGATTAAATGACTGACCAATTTTAGAAAACAAGCCAGAAACATCCGATGCAGTTTTCTCTAGCTCAGATCGAAGCTCATGTGTACATTCAGCAAGTGCTTTCTCTGCAATAAAAAGCATCCAAACATCATAATTCAACTATTGTTTATGAAGTGCTTTTAAGGAACATGATTTGCAAAGCAGGATGAGCCAGATTCAAATGTGTAGATGAGTATTTAATGCCTACTCAGCAAAGCATACCACAAATTTGCCATAAGGTATAAATTCCATAGATTCCAGCACATTGCTCACCTGATTTGAGAAGATTAGAAATTAAATATTCCTTTTCTTTAATCAAGGAGTTTGCCTGTTTATATCTTCCTTCTAAGTCGAACAAGGCGTGCTCAGTAACTTCCAGCCTTTTCTGTTATGGGAGGATGAAGTATAGGTAAATACTTTGCAAGGTTCAAGACAGAGTTTAACGGAGACATAAACAGGTATATTACCTGGGACTTTTCCAGTTTGCCACTTAACTCAGAAGTTAACAATAACTGAGAATCATAGAGCTCTTCTAGCCCAATCAATTTCTGTTTGGATCAAATACTATCAGGGTTGAACTACAACCAAAAGTTATCATAAGAACCAGAGAAGCAAATTACCAAAATCTACCTTATCTTTCGATTCCAAATCAATTTCCAAGCGCTCCATTTTCTCTGCCATGGCCTGAGGTTTACAATCTGAATGATTAACACACTTTTTCAAAGAATCATATTACTTAAATGAAAAACAAAACAACTTAGAAATACCAACCCTCTTCTCAGCTTCATCGAGCAGGTAGTGATCCCGTGGGATGTAAATCCCATTCTTATCTCTTGCAGCATTGACCTCTGAAAAAGACAAATATGTCAAAAAAAATTATCCACCTGAACAACCAAGATGCAGGGATTACAGAAAGTAGTACTGGTTGAGCACAATTCTAGCAGCTGATTTATTTATACTCACTGCTATTGAATCTTACCTTGGATATGGGTGCCTTCTAATTCTTTTCTTGGTAGAAAAGGGTTGATTAATTTGAAGATTTTATCAATTAGAATAAATGTTTGACAAGTTCTACTGTATATCTAGATGAGTTCAGAGAACAACCATAACTAAATAACAGGGTAGTCCCCAGTCACAGCTGGAAACTTGCATGAATATTTTGTGGAGAGCCAAGATGATGAACAAGATGGAGCTTTGTGTTTGTAGATACAAAAAGATGAGATTGAATTCGTTTTGTAATGCTACACAAACCTTGTTTAAGGCGGTCAATTTCTGTGTATAAATCCTTGATGAGTGCAGATTTCATCATCTTCTGGTTGATCTGAATAATAAAGATAAATACAGTGTTGAGGTATAATTACTAGAATATGCAAGTTAAACTTACTATCACCAAAACCATAAAAAAAAGCATTTACCTCTGGTTTATTCTTGATATTTTTGGCACGATGTGCATAATCTAAGGTGCTCAGAGTCTCTTCCAGACAGTAGATAGAGGGAGATATGGTGGCAATAATGCAAGTTTTTGTTTTCCCTCCCAATGAATCCCTCAGTAATCTAGTCAATTTGCTGTCCCTAAAACATCAAACCATGCAAACTTTAACAAGGATTACTTCAAAACAACTTGAACCAATAACAGTCAAGTCCAAGATGGTTGTTAACAGAAGCACCTGTATGGAATGTGGCCAGAGTGCTCAACAAGAGCATTTATAACACGTCCAAGTGTAAGCAAGCTCTTATTTATCTCTCCTGCTTCCCTTGCTCTGCCCTGCCATAGTAAATAACATGGTAGCCAGTCAAAATAAGCACAATGGTAATGATTTGCACAAGTTTATAGTTGATAAAAACTTTGTTTATTTTTTTCTGATAGGAAATCTAAAGCAGTGTCCTTCCTACTTCAGATAGGAAGAGAGTTCCACCCACCTCTCTAGCACCTGATCTTGAAATGTTCTCTGAGCCAGCAAGGTCCACAAGATTAAGCTTTCCACTTTTGATCATCTCCTCTCCCTCAGGAGTACACTCCTTAATGTGAATTGTGATGGAAAATATGGAGTGTGATCTGCTACTCTGCTTGTTGAGCAGAGTTTCTGCAGTGCGCCTTTTTGCAGACCCTTTATCCAATATCTTGTAAATCTCACCAGCAGAGCTAACAATCTCCTCCTCCAATCCTCTCACAAGCACACCGCCCTTCCCATCCTCCATGAGAGCTATTGGTTTCTTAGACTTATCATCAGACAATTTTGATTCTTCCATTGCCAAAAGGTCAGTTATCTCCTCATTGTATAGTTCTAGAAAAGTAACCTTCATGTTGTAATCGGCATTCTGTGACTCAAGTATATCAAATATTTGCTGAACAGCCCTTGGGATAACACCGGCATCACTTGGGAGTTCTCCATCCTGCAATGCCACTCCAAGATAACACACTTATATAACTACCTGTAGACCATAAAATCAAATAATTTAAATATGAAAAGATCATAACCAAATTACCTTCATCTTCTTCCCTCCTCCTTCCATTGTATAAGTTTTCCCGGTTCCTGTCTGCCCATAAGCAAAAATGGTGCAATTGTAGCCCTCAAGAACCTCATTCACCACAGGAGAAACAGCAAGATCAAACAAATCCTTCTGTTGAGATGTTGGTCCAAAGACCTACATATATTCACCAAAATTACAAATTTTTAAGCACAACCGGATAGCAGATCATCCAAAAACAAACCAAAACCAAAATTCACAGCGTAAAAAAGAAACACAAAGGTTTCAAACCTTATCAAAAGCAAAAGTTCTGTCAATCTGCTTGTTGGCGATGTTCTGGATGGCGGTGACCTCCCGCCTTAACTCGTTGCACGATATGACCGCCGGCGTGTTCACCCTCAACTCGTCCTCGCTCAAAGGTCTTCAACCATGAAAAACCAACTAAAAATCAAGAAAAGGACACGCACATCCCAATTTTCCTCAAAATTTAAATGCATTTCGTGTTCCAATACCTGCATCGGAGAAGGACCTGGACATTGACTCCCTTCTCCTTATCATGCTTGCTCGAGCTCCCATTCTCATTAGATCGGAGATCCCTTCCCCACTTCTCACTCGATTTAGGAGTCAGTGAAGGCGACATCGTGACCGAGCCCCCTCTTCTATGCTCCATTCCAATCCAAGCCCAGAAACCTCAGAACTACCTAAAAAACTCTACAAAAACCGAATAAAAACCATTCATTTCTAGCCCCAAAGCTCTAGATTCTTGGGGCTCAACTCATTCTACAATCCCAAGAACAAAAAAATCCGCCAAAAATCAAGTTCAAAGAACAACGAACCTGGAGATTGAGGCCTTGTGCAACTCTCGAGGAGAGATTTGAATGCCTAGAAGACGAGGGTTTTGGAGACGACGATGAGATTAGAGAGGGAACCAGAGACTCGAGCTCGGAGACCTTGCTTGCCTTCACTCTCTGTTTAGATTTACATATAGACAAACTATCCAGTGTTAACGCCGTTACATCAGACACTACTTTCTTGAAAACTAATGAATGGCATTTCGGACGGCGTTAGTAAGCCGTTGGGCTTCTAATTCGACCGTTGGAGCGCGGCAAGGACGTTGTGATGCTTTCTTTCCTTTTGTTATTTGAAGAGAAGACGAGAAAGCCACTGGTTTTGGAGATATTTGCTAATCATGCCACTGTGAATAATAATGATCAGGAATCTAATCGATTAAAGTGATATTTTTTTTAATAATTTAGCCAGTTTAGTTTGAGTAATTTAGTTGTAGTATATCATGATTTAGATTCCCTAATGAGTAGTACATGGTATGAATTATTCACATGTCCATGAAAACTATGAGGCTAGAATTGTGAGAAAGCTAAGCACTATATAAATCCATCAAGAATTGATTGATTTGAAGCATAGATTTAGATTTTGCTCATGCATTGGTTATGGATAAACTAAGCATTAATAACAAGTCATAGAATATAAATCCAAATGGATCTATTGGCAGAATAAAAGTAGGGTTTCCAGGCCAGATGTCAGGGAGGGAGAAAGAGGATAAAGTCTCTGATAGTGAGAGAAGTGGGGGAATGGTATAGCTGAGTGTGGTTAATATGAGAGATGGCTCAAATGTGGTGGCGTGTGTCCTCAAGCACGACAGTGAACGAAGCTAAGGGGAGAGGAACAAGGGAGGCCCGACAGACTGCAATGAAATCTTAAGGGAGCCCGCAATGCGAAGGAATATCTTACCTGGGTATGATCAAGGAAGTCACACCCAAGGAAAGAAAAACCTAGCACCGATCGGAGTTTTGACATTGAAGTACCCACCGAAAAATATCAGGGGAAAGAAGTCCTGAGAGGAGGACAACTGGACTGAAGTCCACTTTAAAAGGAAGAGGACCTCCCCATGCCACGGTACGAAGCCGAGCTTAAGGAAGGAGACACAACTTCAACGATCGTCTCTGATGAGGATTACAACTCGAGGAATAGAATAAGTGTATGGAAATTGCCTCCGAGGGGGGCATTTTGCAACGAGATTGTAAAAGGAAGACAATATGCCACCGATGCGGAGGTGAAGGCCACAGAAAACCAGACTGTCGGCAAGCCTTATTGGAGCGAGCTAGGTTTGACGCCCCAGCAAAGGGCAAATGCCTAATACAACTAACATTTGATGCATAGAGACCCATTGAAGGTCCCAGGAGAAAGTTTTGAAGGCTAGGGAGGTTTCGACCTCCAAAGACTCTCGCGGAGGACCTCATCAAAGGGTGCGAGGACCGACTTATCTGGAAGGGAAGAGAGGAAGGCCTCGGCGTGGGAGCAACCTCGGCGTGCACATATGATGCTTCCCTACCCAACAACAAGGGGAAAGGACAACGGGGAGGCAAGAAACCAGTGTCGCCGAGAGAGAGAGAGCGGGGAGGCGGAGGAGGAGATTCACCATGTGTCCTTGCCCTGGGCACCTAGATGCTGGAAGGAAAGATGCAGCTCCGCCCCTTCCCAATAGCGAATGTAATCAAGATAGTCGCAAGGGTTGCTGACCACTGTTCCATCCCTGATGGCGATGGCTGTACGATTCGTGTCGGTGAAGCCATAGTCAGCGAAACCTCTTAGTAATGGGAGCTTTTTGGTGGGCTTTCCATATGAAGCACTGGCTCAAGAGGTGAAGAAACGGGAGAACATGAAGCTCCCTGGCTTCATCTTATAATTTCGACTGTAGTCGTCGGACTTCGGCTCATTGGAATGAGTCGAGGATGAACTGCGTTGGATTATCGTACGGGGTCTCCTACTCTTTTGCAGACACATGGACACTATGACGAGGATTATGAAGCCTACCGGTGAATTAGTGCACCTTGATAGCCAGTGGCGAAGCCAGGACTGAAGTTCAGGGGGGGCACCAAACAAAGTTCCAATAAAATTAACAACACAATGTCACAAAACATATTATCAAAATATTAAACTTAATAAAAAAGTTACAGGTTTCCACGACGAGTTTTCATGTTCTGAAAACGTCGCATGATGACTTCATTATCAATATTATCATAAATGTCTTTCTCAATGTAAACAACTAAGCTGTCATTCAACCATTGATCTCCAATACGATTACGCAGCCTGGTCTTCACAAGATGCATTGCCGAAAATACTCTTTCAACAGTGGCCGTAGCAACAGGCAAAATTAGTGACAATGTCAGTAATCGATAGACTAAGGGATACACTTTATCTTTTCCCATTTCGACCATCTTTTTGGCAAGATTACTAATCCCCTTCAAATCTGAAAATTCTATACTCGAGCGCATATCAATAATATAATTTTGAAGTTGATCATCAAGTGCCATGAGCTCGATTGTAGAAAAATCTTTTGGATAACACCCAGCAAGTTGGAGTAGGTTTTGCTTCTCAAAAGCAACAAACAAATTATCAGGACACAAACATGCTATACAAAGAAGTAATTTAGTATTCACCTCATCGAAACGGCCATTTAATTCTTGAAGTTGCATATCAATGATGGAATAATACAAATCCACACGATAATGATGTAAATTTGTAGTCTCATAAGTTTTGCGCCGTGATCTACCTCGAGGTATGTAGATATCATCCATGTTAGGAACATCAATATTGTGTTTCTCACAAAATGATGACACTTGACCAATAAAAGAATCCCAATCATTTTCCCTCATCTCTTGCAATCTTTGCTTACAAACTTTAACTAAGCCAATGGCATTTGCAATATCTTGGTCTTTCCGTTGTAATGCTTTTGAAGACTCATTGGAAACTCCCAATATAATTCTCATCAAATGAAGACAAAATACAAATCTATATGATTGCATATTGTCTAATAAATTAGTTGCTTCGTATCTTTGCTCAGAATTTGATGCATCATCAACAATAATTTCAAGGACTTCAATTGTGGATGAAAATAAAGTGAGCAAGCTAAGTAATGTACCATAGTGTGAGCCCCAAAGCGTGTCTCCATGACGTTTGAGAGTTGTACTTTGGTTTAGACCTCAACCACTTGCAACCTCTCCATTTTGTAATGCTTGAGAAATGTGAACTATTTGTTTCTCTTGAAGAATATCAGAACGCTTGGGTGAAGCTCCAACAACATTCACTACACTAGCTACCACACAAAAGAAGTTTGCAACTTGAACATGTTTTTTTGCCACACCAACAAGAGCTAATTGAAGTTGATGAGCAAAACAATGAATGTAAAAAGCACAAGGATTCTCCTTCAAAATAAGTGCTTTCAAACCATTGAACTCGCCTTGCATATTACTAGCTCCATCATAACCTTGTCCCCGAAGTCTAGCTATACTCAATCCATATCTCGAAAACAATCTATCAATTGCAGCTTTAAGTGAGATAGCCATGGTACTTGTGACATGCTCAATGCCTACAAATCGTTCAATTACACACCCTTTTTTATCCACATAGCGCAACACAACCGCCATTTGTTCTTTCATTGAGACGTCACGAGATTCATCAACTAGAATGGAAAATAAAGCATCTCCGATGTCTTTGACAATCACATTGATGGTTTCAGTTGCAGCAGCATTTATAATATCCTTTTGGATATCAGATGATATTAATTTAGCATTCTCTGGAGCATTTTCTAATGTCACATCTTTGATTTCTTGCTTCAAGTTACCCATAAATTTCAAGAGCTCTAGAAAATTTCCTTGGCTAATTGAACTAGAAGATTCATCATGACCATGAAAAGGAAGTCCTTGTCGTAAAAGAAATTGAGCACAATCAACTAATGCCCCCAAGCGAATACGATACTGAACTTGATCTTTGTTGGACTGGTTGTGAAGAAATGTTGCAATGTGTTGCTTTTGGTTCATCAAAGCACTACACTTATTCCAAGCATAGTTGTGAGCACTATCAGGGCCTCCGACATGAATTTGAATCTTCTCTTTCTTTTTCCAATTTGAAAACCCTTTAGAAACAAAAGAATCATGCTCCCCAATATTTTGTTTATAAAGATAACAACATAGACAAAAAGCTGCATCTTTTGCTATGCTATACTCTAACCAAGTAGGATATTCTTTAAACCAAGTCGGGTTGAATCGTCTAGATTTCGTTCCAAATTGTGTGAGTGGAAAAACATGGCTATGTGGTTGACAAGGACCTTTTAGCATATATCTTCTTCGTACTTCATCTTGATCATTAACATGATAATTCATAATTGGAATTCTTAACCCAGGATCAGTAGGAAGTTCTGCCAAGTTGACTTCCAAATTACTTTTTTCTGAGCTCTCAACATTTCTTATTTCCACATTACTCTTTTTTGCACTCTGAACATGTTCTTCTTCTATAGGGATCGTTGATTCCACCTTTCTTTTAAAATACCTCTCCATAACTTGATAAAGCCCTAGAGAAAAGAATTTTTTTTATTTAAATGCTAAAACATAAACATTCTCATTAACATAGACTTTTGTAGGCTTGTAGCATAAGTGAATACTTAAAAATTAGCTAGTAAGTAGTAATTACACTCCATAAAATAGAATGAAATTCAATGATTTAATTATTGAATCCAATAGAATGAAATTCAAGCTTGCAGTATGCTTTCAAATCTTATTTCTATAATCTATTCATGTAGTATAACTTCTCCTCTCAAACAAACTTTAAGCTAGAATATATTTGAGCTTTGTATCTATTTTTTGGGTAACAAAGAAGATGCTGAAAGTTGATAATTAGATAACTACATCTACATACTTGATCCAGAGACAGAGACTGAAATTAATACATGTTTCCAAAATATAAGAAATAATTGACATTACAATACACATTAATGAAACTACAATAATTAATTGAACACCATGGTCCATAGTCCTATACTGAATTCCCCTCCAAAGACATCAGGCATGATGCCAATCTAGTTACAATCCAAACCCAATGATTTAATCAAACATCAATTGATCAAAACACCAAGCTAAAGTCTAAACAAAAATCACCAAAGCCTCAATTTTTGATGGCAGATCATTGATCAAAGGATCTAAACTAAAACAAGTTCGGATTTTGGAAAAGTAGAAGAAGAATGCAGTATGAATTCGGACTGATCCTCGGAATCTCGGAAGTTCTAAGCTGCGATGATGTCATTTGTCCGTACTCTCCATAGCGCCCTTGAGTTTCCTTTGCTTTTTTCCTTTCTCTTTTCAAATAAACAGATTTAAGTAATCCAAGAGTTCTCAGATCCAACTATCCAAGGCTTAATCCCTAAAAACTAACTCCATAGTTTTAGTCAAAAGTTAGTACGTCACTCAAACATGGTTTTATTTTATTTTATATATATATTATAATATTATATATTATATAAAATGAGACACTCGGCCATCAAAGTCAAACGATTCAAATTTCAAACCAATGAAACCATTAATATATTATATATATACAATATATATATATATATATATATATATATATATATATATATATATATATATATATATATATATATATATTAAAAAAAAATTTCCCAAAAATCCAGGGGGGACACGTGCCCCCCCAGGCCCCTACGTGGCCTCGCCCCTGTTGACAGCCATGGGACACTCATTGCCGACTAGGCTAGGGTGGTGCTCTATATCCGTTGGAGAAGGAGGCTTCCCTACACCGTTAGATGCAGTATAGGGAGCTGTTATCATGTAATACAGATCAAGTTAGAGAAGGGGGAGCAGCCATTACCATGGATGACGGGGGACAAAAACCCTACTGGGGACAAATGGCGAAGCTTAGCCACCAAGAGGGAGGAGAATTGCGAGGGAGCGGCCGAACGACCGGTGAACCCTCCGGAGAACCGCAGGGTACTACCCGTTTTAACATAGACACTCGGGAGGGACCATGCGGTGGGAAGTAAGCAGCCTCGGCTGATCAAACCTGCAGAGCGGTCGGTCGGTCAAATCGTACCCCAATCGCCCAGAGAACTAGAGAAATGGGTAAATGTTGACTATGTTTTGGACCACCATGTGTCCGATTCCCATAAGGCGGTCTTGGCGGTTGTGGCTATGAATTCCTACGGGGCGAAAAAGGAGCGAGGGCTTGAGGGACATGTGGCAATAGTAGAGGCTGAGATAACCTCGTAAGAACACGGGACCATTAGAACCTCGGTGGATCAAGACGGCCATGCGTCCGAAAAGGTGCGGATAACACAATTAGGGTTGGTCGCGGGCGAGGTAGCAAGTAAGCACGTGATAGTGGCTTTCACTCTTACCGCTGACTTCAACTTGGGATGATGAAGCCACTCGAGGAAACCCAGTTCACGATGCGATTCGAGGCATGAACCCGGAGAAAGTAGTCCGAGGAAACCCCGTCTCAACGAGGTCTGACGAAAGGGTTCAACGCCTGATTTGGTTATCCCCACTAAACTTCTCACACCGATCTTGAAGCACACTTGGCCCTCAAGACCCGACCAACAAAGCATACACACATATGGTGTGGATGAGAGGAGAAGAACGGATCTAAACATAGTTGAGGAAATGGAGGTGGAAATTAGGGATTTATGAAAAAAAAGAAATAGCTCGGAATGTTGAGGTGGAAGACCAGAGGGATAAGATGGGTACCCAAGCAACTATGAGGGATGACATGGATGTCCATATCAGTGAGGGTGATGACATGATGATCCACATCAGTGATAAGGATGACGTGGAAGCTTGTGTGGATGACACGGAGCCTTTCTGATTAAAGATGATGATGTGGAAGGACGATTGGACAATGACATGGTGTCCCATATCAGCAATAACATGGCAACCCACATCAATGATGATGTGGCATTCATAGGTGAAGGGATATCTCATGAAGAGTTTGCAGTGATTATCTTTGGATGAGGGCACTCTAGCAATATGTTGATGTTGTTATTGGGGAGGAGGAGACAAGGAATGGGCTCTCATATGAAATCAAACCCCTAGCAACCCTTTAGCTCATCCGGATGGAATCAAGCCCACCAAATTGGCCCATCAACACAAAGAGTTGGGTTTAGTATTCCCTTATAATAGCTCTTTGGTTGGTTGGGTCCCAACCAAGCCTAAACCTAGGTGGACCCAAACCACCAAATCTTGGGCTTGGGAAATGGCATAAACTTGGATCTCAAAGGGTTTTATTAAGATACATGGATGGAGCATAAAGCCCGATGTCGAGGCAGTGACAATTGAAAAGATCAAAGAAGATAGAGCCCAAATACGAGGAAACAACATTAAGAATAAAGAGAAGCGGATAGTAGATGACGACAAGCGAGCTCAACAACACTAGGAAGCCCAAGACATGGAACCCAAGGCTGAAAGCGGGGAGAACCAGGATAGCCATGCAACACCGATTAGAAAGAGAAGGTTTCATAGCACCACCTAACTCACTAAGGAAGAGCCCTATAGCTCATGTACCTCAACAACAAGGTATGGAATCTAACCTACACCCAATTACTCTTACTTTATTTGTATGGTCCGACAGAGATCTATTATCTGCTGCTTTCCTAGTCAGTGTTGACTTGGGGGATAATGAAGACAACAAGGTCTCATATCTCAACCACATGCGATCATTTGAAAGGAAACACATAGCGGAATGGAAGGGCAACAATTAAGAACCTCCACATAACTGTATAACTGGGTAACAATAGCTTTAGATGATTATGATAATTACATGAAATGTTAGGGGGCTAGGGAAAGAAGGAAGAGGTTCCCTGCTTGAGATTTCCTCGAAGCCATCACCCGGACTTCTTTTTATTTGCAAGAAACAAAATTGGCGGACATGAATAATTTTATCTGGATGTCCATCGGGGGAGGTATTTAAGAATAATGGGTATCATTACTAGCCATTGAAACAAGAGGGGGATGTTGTATTGGATGCAATGGTGCTAACTATAACCTAAAGGGACAATACATTGATCAATTCTCGCTCACTATAACCCTAAAAGACAAAGTGAATAATAACGCCCAAGAATGATTACCACGATATATGGCCCCTGCGACCCAGCACAAAAGGATAGGTTCTGGGATGAAATGAGGTTAATCAGATCCAGAGCAGATGACCCATGGACAATATGCGGTGACTTCAATGCCACCAGAACCCCAGAAGATAGAAATACATGAATGTACAATATAAGAGGAGGGGAAGGGTTGGAAGAGCTGATACAGGACCTCCACCTAATTGATCCTCCCCTATTTGGAAGGAAATATACATGGGCAAATTAGAGGGTCAAACCTGCATATGCAAGGTTAGATAAATTCCTCCTAACCAGTGAATGGCTAGCTCAATTCTTGTGGATCTAGAAAACAATCTTCTCAAGAGTCCGCTTTGACCACACATCGGTATGCCTAGAATGCGGGAGATATAGCCCCCAACCCAACCTTTTCCTGTTCAACAGAAACTGGGTCACAATGGAAGGCTTCCTAGGAATGCTAAAGGAATAGTAGATGTACCAAAATTAGCAGGGGGACAAAGCTTTCATCATAGCCAAAACACTGACAACAACAAGAGCAAAACTCAAGTAATGGCAGAAAGAAACACCCAACATTCAAAAAGATAAAAAGAGGAGCTTGCTGACATAAATTGAATATTTGGACACAACAAAGGGAATTAGGAGACTGACTTTGGGGGAACAGAGAGAAGAGGTAGAAGCCCACTTGGATTATGAGAAAATCAACCTTGAAGAGGAAGCCATATAGTGACGAAAAGTAAGAATAAACTAGTTGAAACTTGGAGACCAAAACACTAAGTACTTCAATGTTGTGGAAAACCAAAGGAGAAACAAAAATTGCATAAGGCAACTACAAAGTAGAATACCTTATTACAAGGTTTGATGAGATACATGCTAAGTTAATAACCCACTTCAACTCCCTCTTGAACGAGAAAAGGAAATGAGGTACAAGACCTCACGGGAAAAATAGTTCCGACACAAAGCACGGCATGACCTATCCCACCTAGATAAGTTGTTCAAGAAGAGGAGATCAAATCGGTGGTAGGTGAGCTCAAGATTTTGGACAAGGTGGCCCTAAGACCAGATGGTTTCCCTATGACCCCCTACCAACAAGACTGGGATTTCATCAAGACAGACTTACTCAAACTATTCGAGGACCTCTTTCAGGGTAATATAGACCTTGAAAGGCTAATTTGGGAGAACATTCTGCTCATCCCCAAGAATAATACATTAATAAGGATCAAAGATTATATGCTCATTAGTATGCTATACTGTTCCATAAAAATAATCACTAAAGTCCTCGCTATTCGGCTAAGAGATATCATTAGGGAGTTAGTAGATGACTCATAGACCTCCTTTATATATCAAGAGATAGATGATTCACAATAACATAGTTGCTTAAAAAGAACTCATGCACAAGATGAAACATAACAACTCCAATGGAACTCTGATCAAAGTGGATTTTGCATAGGCATTTGACACGGTCGACTGGAATTTCCTCCTGAAAATCCTCTAGGCAAGAGGTTTCGGCCCCAAATGGGTGGGGTGGATATAAATGAGGCTAAAAATCTCCAAGGCCAAACTCATCCTGAATGGAGTGACAACTAGTTACATCAGACACAAAAGAGGCTTAAGACAAGGAGAACCCCTCTCGCCACTACTCTTCACCCTTGCCACGGATGTGTTATCTACCATGTTTAAGGAGGCTTCCAGGGCGAACATTTATAATGGAATTCCAATAAGGGCCAACAGAGAGGAGGATATTGCAACCCTGCACTACATTGAGGACTTGTGGTCTTCTCAGACCGTGAACTATCCCTGTTATGGACACTAAAACTAATATTCTACCTCTTTGAAGGATTGTTGGGTCTCCGAATGAATTATTCCAAGAGTGCGATAATCCCCCTGAAGAGTCTAGGACACATCCCAGGACACCGCACAAATCATCAACTGCCCCATAACTGCTCTCTCGTTCAAGTACCTAGGGATCCCAATCACAGGGGGCCACCCAAGGACGGAAGATTATTAGGGATTTATATCGATCCTGAAAAGAAGACTGGCATCATAGAAGGGGAAGTTCTTGTCTATGGGGGAGAGTAACCCTCATCAACTCAGTGCTATCCTCAATCCCTATACACAAGATTTCCATCTACCAGCTGTCAGAGTGGGTAATAATCAAATTCGATGCGGTACGAGGAAATTTCCTCTAGAAAGGACCCAACACAGGCAAGCTGGCATACCCCCTAGTTAATTGGCAGTGCATATGCAAACCAAAGGAGCAAGGTGGCTAGGGAATCCCTAACCTTAGGGTTTTAACAAAGCCCTACTAGGGAAATTGTGGTGGAGATTCCTTGAGGGAAGCAGAACCTACCCTTAAGATCATTAAAGACACATATTTCAACAACACCTTTCTCGACCCCACAAAAGCATACCGAGGTGGGCTCCCTACTTCTGGAAAGGTATATGCAGAGAAAGGGCGGTCACCCTCCATAATATCATCTCCTATCCAAGAGAAGGGAAAATAATTAACCTGTGGCTTGACAATTGGATTCAAGGTCAGTCACTGTTGAATCTGTTCCCCTGTTGCACCCCCTAATCAGGAAAAGATCCACGTCAATCCAAGAGGCCCGGATCTCCCATCACAGGGGGATACCACTCCTCAAACCTGAACCACCATCTCTCGAGGAAACAAATACATAAGAGATGCTGAGAAACTACTTGAAAGAACTTTATGGGTCGAGGGCAAATAGGAGAGGATGAAAACTCACAAGCTTTGTCACCTTTTTAGTTAAATCCATATACCTTTCACAATGGATAGAGGTACCAAAAGTGATCTAAAAATCGGCTTCTGGAAAACCCCATGCCCCCTAACAGTCAAATTGTTCACGTGGGCGACGCTGAAGTCCTAATCCTCACATTACACAATCTATACAAGAGGAAACTTGAGGGGTACCCAAGATAATGTGTTTCCTCTGACTGACTGGCCTGATGAGACAATGACGCATCTCGTCATCATATGCCCCTTTGCTCAAAGCATCTGGGAGTTTTATTGAACGATATATGGCTTGAACTTCTCTCCCAACTCCCTACATGAAGTTTGAGGGCCTGCCTCCCTCTCTAACAAAGTGCACAAGACTTTGAGGAGAGGATGGGAACTCACGATGATGACAATCATTTGAAATATATGGATGAAACGAAATAGGCGATGTTTAAAAAAAAAAACAACACGTTTTCTTACAAATTATTCGTGACACTAACTTCCTCATTTTATCCTAGCTCAATACAGCTCATCCGTTAAAGAAGTCCAAGTTGAAGGCAACCCAAGTCCTAGTAAAAAGAAGCCTCCAATTCACAGAAGATGCGGGCCCACCTACTAGGGAGAAGGGGAAGGGATGTCTGGTGGGGAATAGGCGAAGCTATGTCGCATACTACACCCTCTGTTTTTACGCTTTTACCATTTCCACACATATGTAACAAGAGATGCATGCACTACTTGTCATCTTTTTAAATCTAAATAAATATAGTTTATCCATATTTTAAGAAAAAGTAAACATTAATAGAAGATGGTGATAAGTAGTAGTGTGACATATTATATAGTCAAAAATAAGAAAGTTGTGAGTTCCTGCCGGGTTGTTGTGTGATGTAGTTGTAACGGTGGTTACACCACAGTCTCTCAGAATACACTCAAGCTCTCATTCACACACACACAATCAAAACAATGAAAAGCATGAAGAAAAGAGACACAAAAGTTTGGTAACCCGCCGGGCTTCCAAGCCTACGTGGCCCCTGGGGCCAAGCCAGAGAAACGATCCACTAAAAGAGGGAAGGAAACATGAGTACAATTCTCTTGTTACTCATCTCACAATACTTATCTCACAATATACAAACACCTCACTCTAGATTGACCAACTACCACTCAACCTAACTCCCTTAGGTTCTCTCCGGTGGCATCAACCTCAACATTCATAGCTCAGCCTTATATAGACATCACCACGTCCATATATATCACTTGCCTCTTTTAGAATCTCCTAAATCTCAGCAGGAACTATTTTGGAAACCTTCCAAAAATAGCCGTTGCAATCCTTGTCACACACGGACTTTCAACGTGGCCCGAGTGCTGAACTGACTGAGACTGTAGCGTACATTGCAACTGACCTCGTGACTCTTCCAGCCCTCCTGGTCTAAGCCCAAGTTAAATATGTCAAATCCTCTTGATCTTGACCACGCAACTTGTTGGACCTCTCTATGTCACGTTGACAGTCCTCTTCAACCCACACCTCACCTAGGTGCTCCACGACCTTCCAAACTTGATCTCCATTCATCTAAGTTCGAGTCACACAATCTTCCTAGATTGTCTTCATGATTTCCTTCCAAACTTATCCTAAGTTTGAGTCTTCAAATCTTCAACATACTAATATTAGCTCATACTATATCTAGTTCTCAATCAACTCAAAATATGTTCTTCAAATCTTCAATCAATTCCTCTCCAAAGCTGGATCTTGTTTCCAAATATAGACTGCGCCAAATCTTTCCAAACATGTGCAACACCTTGGATGCTTTCCGCGATGCAACTGCCTTCTAAACATATGCTCCACTAGGCTTGCTCTCCACGTTGTCGATTGCTTTCTAAATATAGCCTGTGATCCAGCTTGCAATCCAAGTTACCAACGGCTTCCCAAGTATATTATTTAGCTACTCCCAAAAATCTCTCTTCCTAAAGATAGTTCAGCTCCAAAAATATCCTTGATGATTTGTGGAAGATCTTCATGATTTTGCCATGTGCTACATGCCATGTCACTGTCCATATGCTCATGTCCCATGTCATCCCACGCCAAGTCATTATGTGCCAACTCATCAGGCGTACAGTCACTGTCAATCCATCACGCGCTCAGTCACTAGCTGTCACATTAATTTCCACTTCATCATTTCTCTTCTCCTATCGGACTAAGCGAAATTTTGCATTCATGTTGTAATCCGAAGTTGCATCAATCTTCTTACTATCAAGCACAGTGAGCTTTAGTTACATCTTACATGTATCGGCTTGTACACATGCTTCACTTACTTTGTAGCCATGAGAACTTCACCGATGTTGCATTTGCCATTGTAACATCTCATATCAAATAATGCCAACATAAGTACTTCTTGCACTAACAATATAGTCAAAAATAAGAAAGTTGTGGGGTTAAAATGAGAAAATACTAATGTTAGTATCCACGAATCCATGAACGGTGCGTTTCTAAGATATACCTTGCCAAGCAATGCTTGTCTCTCAGGTGCAAGGTTATACAAATTATTGCAAATAAGCACACACAAATAGCGTAAGCATCAGAAGAATGTCTGTGCAACACTATAAAGAATTGTGTGCAAATGTATATAAATTGTATGTGCTACCACACACGTAAGTATGCTATCTTGGGAATACTACCCAAGGTATCTTAGAATTCATCATCCATGAACCCATAAAAGAATTGGGGAGACATTTAAAGTTTGGACACATGCGGATAGTAATTACTATCATCATGCATCAAACTCCAAATATATATATTTAAAACAAAAGGTTACCTATTCGCTCCATGAGGAGATGTATCACTATTTGCATGGGTGGATAATGGATATAATTCATTTATATATCATTAAAAATTTCTTATGTATATTTTTAAAATTTTCTAAAAACACTAAAAATTAAATTCCTAAAAAATAAATTTGATTAGATAACGGGTGAAATTTGATAAGATAGCTTGGTGCTTGTTAAATGTTTGTATTTTAATAATCTAATTTTTAGGATCGCCAAATTATCATTGTTTCTGTTATAGTCTAGTTGGTTAGAATACTCGGCTCTCATCCGAGAGACCTGGGTTCAAGTCCCAGCAAGGAATCATCTGTTTTAATTTTTCATAAAAATAAAATAATAAAAATATATTGGTTGTAAGTTTCCAACAAAACATCACTTTTATAAATACAAAAAGTATCGGGCCGACACTACCCAACTTGGAACCCATACTCCTCGAACGCCTACAAAGATACTACCGGTTTACCGGTTTTAAAACCTAAGAAAGAGAATGGGGATGTAGTCCCCTCCCACTGATCATTGAATTGTAATGGAAAGTAATACTGGTTTTTTTAAGACCAGAAATATTTGTACCCTCGGTTCGACCAGGAACCGATTTTTCCTTTATGATATTAATACAAGTGGTTTATCCACCTTTTCAATAAACAAAAAAAAAAAATTACATGTATTTAAAAACTATTTCCATCCATCCAATTAACTTGACTGAATCTAATCTTATTTTTGTGAACAAACTTGGCAAAGTAAATTATGCTTTTTATATATCAAAGCATCATTAAATAATTATTAATAATAGAAATTTGTTTTGACTTTTGACAACCAGAGAGTGGTTGTAATTCAAAATACATACCATAACATCAATCCCCAAATAGAATCCTCCAAATTTGGCAACACCATTCCAAATATATTTTGAGATTCCAAGAAATTAAAAATTTAGGGAGATGTACACTTCCCCAAATCAGCCATTCATGCATTATTTCACAACAATACAATTCAAGACAGATACATTTTGAATATGACTTTTTATTTATTTATTTCTTTTTTTTAAATATTTCCTATCATCCAATTGAGAGCCGCCACGTTGCCAAGTAAGATGCTCTTAGTTAAATTTAGCGGTATAACAAAAATAAAACTACCAATTATATATAACCTCATAAATGTGATCAATTTGCCGTCCGGGTTCATCCAACTATATATGTCCTATTCAACATGTAATTTAGCTGTCAACCTTTCCATTCTTATATTAATTAATTAATTAATTTTTATTATCCCTTGGAAAAAAATTTTAAATTGTTTTCTATCACTAATTTCAAAATAATATTAGTCTTGAATTTTGTGAATATTAAAAATATACACAATCTAGAACTTAATTTATCTATTTATTTAAATTTTTTTTTTTAAATCAAACATTATCGAGTCCCAATGATAACTTAAAAATAGCGTGAAAATTTAATTTCAAAACCTTTCAAAAGGATAATAAAAAAGCAAAAAGAAAAAGACAAAAAATCTAAGCCGTCAATTAAAGATTCGCATCAATCAAACGGCCTTGGACACCCTTTACTGCCATTGTTGTAATTTAGAGAGAAAATTAGGGGTAATTTTGGAAGATAATGTGGAGGAATCTATGGAATCGCTCCAGTTGGCGACTGGAATCCTACGGTGTCCACGCCAGCAAATTCACACTTTTTTTATGATACCCCGGAGTTGTATCTTATTACGAAAATACCCTTTTGATTTTATATATGGGGTCCCATCGATGAACCACTCTCCTACTCTGTTTTCTCCGATTGAGCCTCGATTTCTCAAATTGCTTCCTGAATTCAAGTATGGATTTTATGCCTTTTCTTTTAAATTTTGTTGGATTCGTTGTGAAAAGATGTTTTTTTGTGTTTCTTTGTCTGATTGATCAATTATGGTGTTTGTATGTCCCTGTTTCTCTAAGTTTGTTGCTGATAAATCAAGAGTTTTAGGGCATCGAACTGGCTTTTACTGTAAATTCTAGAGTTTGTTTTTTCTTTTCCAAATGTTTATCTCTTATATAGATCTAGTTGAAGTTCAACATGGGGTGTGCTTCTGTGTGATCATCTATGGTGGTGCACTGGTGTTTGTATGTCTTTGTTTCTCTAAGTTTATAGTAGATAAATCAGAGAAGGATACTTTTGGGCATCAAACTTGTTTTTCATTGTAAATTGTAGAGATTTAGTATTTTCCCCAATATTTATCTCTTGGTAGAATCTTGTTGGAGTTACTTCTTGTAACTTGTAGAGATTTAGCCATAGATTTTGAATCATTAATTTTCCTGCATGATGTGTCCCCTTTATTTGTATTTGTAAGTATGAAATCAGAAACGCAAGAAGGTATACGTGTGTGATTTTGTGTCTGAAAAAAATTATTATTATTGTTTAGAAGTGTGTCTGTTGTTGTTGGTAGACTCTGATTGTGCATGCTTTTCATCATTTTCATTTATTTGAAGGGTTGGGAATGTTTTCTCCTTATGTTTTCACTAACAATTGTAATTTGCAGGGGGAGTTGCTAGATAAGCCATGGCTCTTAGTCAGATTGCTCATTTTGCTCTTTCTGTGGCATTCTTCGGAACACTGGCCTTTATTTTGGGAGTAATTGCTGAAAATAAGAAGGTTAGATTTCTGATTGTTCATAGTTTGTTTGTACTTTGTATTTTGTTTTATTCCATTTATTTTCCTACCTTATTTGCAGAAAAATAGTCATGTTGAACAAATTATTTTAAACATCTGGATCTAGGCATGAAAAAAATCTTAAATTGTTTTGGGTTGTTTGATAATGCCCTTAGCAGTGCTCTCTTGTTCTTTGTTTATGGTTACTGGCCCTTTCTATACTATGAGTTAATAAAATATATGTTCATTTTGTGTCCCTTTTCTCTCATTTGATCTTTTTACTTATTTCTTTTTGTGTACTCTGTATTCCCATTCATGTCCATGCAGCCTGCAGCTGGAACACCAATCCAAAAGGAAAAGATGTGATCATCTGCAAGTACCCAAGTTGATCCGACTACATTGCATTGGGCATCTTATCTATTTTCTCTCTTCTCATATTTCCAACCCGGCATTGGATTTACTTCTGTGTTCTTTCCCATACAAAGGGAAGGCTATTACAAAAGAGTATTTTGTTCCAAAACATGACTTACATTGCTTGTGTTCTTCATTTGTTGCACTGTAAGTTCTCTCTTCTTGATAAAACATATAGTAAATCTTCATGTCTTTTTCGAATGATAATTATACTGATACCTTTGGAGCTTTTGTGAACTCAGGGTAGTCTTTTGTTCTAGCTGAGGGATGATGATGTGGGCTACACCATCACCGGCTAGGCCTTCATCGATCTCTCAATGTGCATCATGATCTTCAGACACAATGCCCGACTGCAAAGACTGGCCTCTTTGGCGCGGATGCGCTGCATTCTTTAGCCCTTGATGCTTCCCCCTGTTCTGGCCTCGTGATGCCAAATGCTTGACACAGCAAATGTGCTTGAAAGCTGATTACTTTTGATGAGGATGATCCCGAAGGTGATTATGGCCAAGTCCTTGCGACAGATTATGATGCCAATGGAGCTGGGCTGACAGCGGCCAAGGTGTGATTCAAAAATTGGGATCACTACGATGGAAAAACTTTTAGTTGTTTTATTATTTCTAAGTTATCTGGACAGAAATGAGCTTGTGTTTGCTCTACAGTTTGTTTCCACTTGTGCTACTTAAAGATTCAGAACCAAAGAAAACAATAAGATGTTGGGTTAATTTAGGTTGGTTTCTCAACTCTTTTTTTATATAGATGGAAGTGTTTACACCTTACGTGGCCATTTAGCAAAAGATTCAATTGGGAGATCATTGAATTACTAACTTTAATTAGGCAGACCAACTGATGTTACATTTGTAAGGCATACACTTAAAGGATAGAATCTTGATGCTTACCCAAGCCATGAAATATCTGTCACTGAAATTAAGATGATATTCAATCTGTTGGTGATTATATAAATGGCGAAGGACTAACCAAATTAATCTCTTTCAGGATAATTAATAACAATTTAACATTTTACTTATAAATTACTATCATCGGTCATCACAGTAGCACCTTGCATTATATCTTTGAATACATAAACAAGCCGAACAATGCAAACATTGGAAGTACACTCACAAGTCATACAAGGAGAGGTATGAGGGTTTGAAGCATTTAAATCTTTCTACTTACCGTTTGTCTTCTGGCCCAATTACATCCAAAACCACTATCGGCGCTAGGTCACACATCTCCATACTGCAGTAGTGATATTGTCCCCAGCTTCGGCCCGAGCTGGCCCAGAAGACGTTTTGTGTTTCAGGTTAGCAAAAGGCCACCATGCTTCATGGAGCATATCTTTATTATTTAATGTGGGACTTTTGCTTCGATTTCTAACATCCCTCCCTAACATGCCCCAAGACTACCAACTCAATCCAGTCTACTCGCTGGCCCAACTACTCAACCTCAATCTGTGTCTACAACCCCGTCCGCAAATTCAAAATCAGTCAGGGTCTGGCTATCACTCGGCCGACCCTATTGGTCCAACCGCGGAACCAACTAATCGAATATCAATAGGTCACATCGTCCAGCACCTAGTAGTGATATTATTATCCGCTTCTTAGGTATTTTTGGTTCTCTTGACGGTTTTGCTCTCTTGAAACGCTTAGCAAAAGCTTTCCTCATCTACTTCAAATTGGAGATAAGTGCTTTACTACTAACCCTACACTTTTGAAATATTGTGATTTTTAAGCTCTGCCATGAATAAAAGCTGAAATCCTTCAATTAATGGAGCATACACAATATCCACCTGAAAGTAACATTAACCTATCATGATAACCAAGAAGTTTAACCTGCTCAAAAGGTCATGCTTTAAAACATCTCTAAGTGGAAAACTTTGAAAAAAGAAACAGTAAGCCAAGAATTGTGTTGCATTAAAGTTGTTCAATGGAAGAAGCAGGGATGGTTTTCTTATGATGAAAAATATAGTAATAGCATGGATAATTTGTCATTAAGCATGAATAATTCAGAAAGCCAAACACCACATATCAAAAATCACAGAAAAAAAAAAAGCTGAAGTGAATTGAAAGAAACAGAACTATATAGCAGATACAGAATCTCAAACTAGGTTCTTAAGCAAGACTGAATTGGCCGAGGAAGAAAGGGATCATTATATAAAATATTGAAAGAGCATCTTCTATCCTATCATAAAGCAGGGCCTAGTACAAATCACGAATGCAAATCAATATACTCAGAATCTGGTTTGCACCTGTTTTCATTCCAGGAGTCAATGATAATAGTGAAAAAAAAGTGCGAGGATCCTACAAGTTTTTTTTTTAGATAAATGTGACAAAGCCTGGCTGTAGAACTTAGCATCATAAGGCGTGATTCGAATCTCCGTCACCCTCTCTTTGTGAGGAGGGAATGAGTTACCGACTTTTCTTTTGTGAGAGCTTTTGAGGTGGATCCACCTACAAGTTTTAAGAGCAATCTTTAGTTTTAAGTTCAGTTGTTGTTGTTGTTGTTGTTGTTGTTTTTTGATAAAATGCTGGACAAGCCATTGTAGAAGCACAACATAGCTTTGAAAGGCTTTTTTATTTTATTTTTTAAACTAGCAAAGGTGTATATGTCCCCTTTTCTTTTTTTTCTTTCTTTTTTTGATAATTTGGATCATCTTAAGCTTGCATCAGGAAGCAAAGCAGGGCCCTCTCACAAGTGCTCATCAATGTATTTGATCAAATCGACTTTCTCCTTTTTACTTCTTATTGTTATGCCTAACCTAAACCAATGTTGGAGCTCAGGGAAGAGTAAAAACGATTTCACTCGAGGATCTTATAGAGGAAAAGGAAACACACTCTCTCTCAGGAGAAACAAATTACGCTAAAAGGTTGCCGACAGTGAAAGATCAAAGCAGAAATACACAAGAGACATCACACACAAAATTACGTGGAAACCCCTACAAGACAAGTGGAAAACCACGGGGCACCTAGGTAGCAAAAGTAATCCACTAAAATCTCCAAGCAAGAAACAACAATGACTCTCTTGATCGAATTGATGCCCAAACCTCAAAGATTAAAACAAGGCAGATGAAGAGAAGTGGTAGTAGTGGGTCTCCCCCCTATCTTGAGTCCTCTTTTTATGTCTCACATATCCCTTTTGTGTTCCAGATTAATCGTGAAGTTTGCCTCTGGAATGGTAGAACAATATCGTCCTTTAATCCATTTATGGACCCATCTTTAGGACAAATCCCTTTGCTTGGAAGTATTTTAAGTAGAAATATCAGGTCAAAATTGGCGTCAAAAGCTTTTTCAAAGTCAACTTTGGACATCATTGATTTGCTAACTCCGCGTTGTGTTTCATCTTTTATGTATAAGTTCCTCCTGGCCATGATGATGTTATCATGAATTAGCCATTCCTTGATAAAAGTTGTTTGTGGCCAGTTAAGTCCAACTTGAGATCCCCCAAAGTGATAAGATTGAGTCGCTTTGAGTAGCACTTTTTGAGATAATTTTGGTGGAGGCAGTTTAATGCTTGAGGCTTATCACGTTCAAGATGGTCCGGGCTAAATCCTCTCCGGTGTATTAGTTTTGGGGATTAGTAGTATATGCACCCAGCTTGATATGTTCCATATTTATGGTTTCCTACTAAAGATCATGAAAATGTTTATGTAGTGTTCCTTTTATGGTCTCCCCACCCTTGTTGGTAGAAGCCCGTTAATAGGAAAGAATCAGAGATTCAAGGTGCTTTGTCCGCCTCATTCCGGTTTGATAACCACGTGTTTTATTCTCATCTTCCGAGAGTGAGGCATTTAAGTGGGATAGAGTCAATTCGTGACTTATTCCCTGCATCAATAAGCCTTTTTCCAGTGTTGTTTGGTATCTAATCTCTCTTTATGTATGCCAATGATATTGTATGGAAATCCGAGAAGATTTTAGGTTATTTAAATATTCTGCAGTTGTTTTCCTAAAATCCTAGATTAATTAGAAAAAGTTTCAAGGTTTGGATGTAACTGAATTTTGTGGGCTGTAAATAAACATGAAATTGAATTGACTAATCTTTTTGGGGTCATCGGGGACCTATTAGTAATATCGTGAGAAACTAAGGACTAATGATTTTGAAATAAATTTATTATTTCCTAGTTATTTGATTGATTTAAAAGGGTACAAAAATTGTTGGTCTTATTTGAGTGAGTAGGTATATAGATATATATAAATATGTTATGTGAAATAATTAAAAATTTAAGAATTTCTATAAATATTTAATTGGTTAAAGATGTGATTCAAATACATACAAATAAATAAATAGTTATTGATGAAATAGGATGAGAGAAGAAATTTAATGTTTTGAATTATATCTACGTATTAAAAATGATGTATATATAAATCTATATTTATACATTAAAGTTGATTTCGATTTGATGGATATGCTTTTATAAAAGATTGATTTGGTTAAAGATAAGAATTTAAATTTAAAAAAGATTTAGATTTAATGGGATAGATGCTAGTCTTTTTGGAATTCAAGAAAAAGAAATTAAGTAAATGACAAGTAAAATGAAATATGAATATATATTGAGCTGTACCATTAATGCTTTGAATTCCTTTTGTGAGCAAAACGCGTGAAGATGAGGATTGTAAAATTAAATATATTTATAAAGGAAATGAGAGAGGGACGTATATGGTGGAGGAATTATAATATATATATATATATATATATATATATATATATATATACATATATATATATATATATACGAGTCATTGTTTGAATTTAGCAGTGTATAGAATTGGTTTTCTTTGGAATTGGTTTCGAATCAAGAAAAGATTGAAAACACGTGGGATGATTAAATGAGGATATATTATACTATATATGTAGCATATATATAACTATATATAGAGTGAGAGATTGTAGAGAAATATCCGCATCCTTATGTATACATATATATAACTACATGAGTATAGAGAGATATTAGAAGGAGATAGTCTCCAAACGCTAAGCAAGAATGGTGTTTTCTCCGAAATGGGCGGTGCAGTCATCCACTCTTCTCGTGAGAAGTCGAGAGAAAGGAAGAGGGGAAGGGGTGTTCTTCACGGTAAAGGGCATCCGGATCCGCATGCGCAAGTGGGAGGAAGTGCGGGAGACGCTTGAGTGGGCCCTGCACCTACCATAACGCCGCGCGTAAGCCTTCCTGGAAGCCACGGTGTCGCTGGAGAACTCTAGCGGAGACTTTGATGTCGACATAGATGGAGTACGAAGCTTCGTCGGGACAAGTGACTGCATCACGGTCGGTTGATTGCTTGATTAGAGTAAGTGTCTTTGCCTCAAAGCTCCCACCTGAGAGATGGGTTTCTTTGGCCCTCTTATTACTTCCTGGTTTTGGTATATTCTTGATTGTTATCATGATTGTGCTTGTGGTTATGATTACTGTTGAGGATCTCAAAGTATGCATGTTTTTGTTTGATGTTTTCCACATCCGTGATTGGTTGTTTGGACAAGTTGTCTTTGGATGCTCCTTCAGCGAGCATGCCATCGCGTAGACGAGGGACATTCTTGTGAGACTAGTGGTTGCTTTGTGTGTTTTACGGTACAGGCCGTAATGGTTATCGCATCTGGATGGGTATCGCGTACTCCATGGAGCATAGCCACCGTAGGTCCGTGACACTTGACTAGCGCTTGAGTAAGACGCCTGTGAGCACTCTCAGTCTTGACCGTGGGAGGTACTGATTGGATGAGTTTAGGGGGCCCCGTTGTTTGGTTTCTTTGGCAATGTCTTAGTCTGGTTATTTTCTTGATAATGCATCCATATCTTGGTACCGAACATCCTGATTTGTCTATCTTGACCCTTTGGACGATCGCTTATCAGGATTTCTCTGCGGCAGGTATTCCTATCGAGAACTTCATTTTGAAAGCTCACTTCACTTTTCTCTTCCGCGCTAAGAGAGGAACAAAATGGCTCAAGATTTCCGGGGATCGCTACAAGGACGCGGATAGGATGGAGAAAATGCAGGACCTCTGCTGGAGTGTGAGAGAATTTGTTTGTAGGACCCATGTAGGGCCCGAGAATCGAAAAGGGATATGTCTATGGTCTATGTGCATCGCCTGCATATTCGGGGACACGTATATGATCTTTATCCTTGGTAAAAGTTAGCCAAGGAATCACGGAAAAAGATGCAACCTAATGCATGTTGTGAGGAACAATCTATTTAGTCTGCGTGGCTGGTGTGGTAATCCGCTTCTTGTGTTTCCTCCTCAAGATGCTCTGGGCTGCTTCACCAGGGGTGCACTCCATAAACTTGCTGTGCATTTCCACTTCATATTATTATGTAGTTTGTCCCCTAGGTTGCTGTATTACTAAGTGAAACTCCAATGGTGTTGTATCAATGCCGCGTTGGAGACGTGCACCATTCCATCCTATACAACGATCCTCCCATGGTGTTGGTGGCTGAGTAGGCAATACACCTAACTCATAAAAAGTCCCCTCCTATAGATCTTCATAAGCTACCATCTATTGTTTGAAGTTCTTTTGTTTTTGTAAACAAAAATATTTTTTAAAAAAAACCTAATTATTAGTTATTTTCCCTCTCGTGCTCTAAGTCCCCTTTCTAGATTTTTTTTTGAGATTCCCTTCCCAAATTACAAAATAAAAAGTTTTTTTAAAATTATCACCCTGATTTATGAGGCAAATGATTCATCACTTATGTCCGGCTAAATAAAAAATAAAATCATATATATATATATACATATATATATATATATATATATATATATATATATTTTATTTATTTATTTATTTAGGATTTCATTCTTAAAACTAAACACTCTAAATGTATCTAATTTATTTGGTTTTCTTGGACAAATTATTTTTTAAACTCTAGACTTTGAAATTTCAATTTTTCCAATTAAATCCCACCCTTTGAAGTTAAATAGGCTATGTTGATATTCAATTGAGAATTCACATGGCTAATCGTGGAAAAGGAGAATTTCTTTTTCCCTCATTTTTAAAATATTATTACACATAACTAAATGTATTACTTGGAGTTTGTTATTATTTTATAATCTTGCCCATATCCAGGTTTCTCCATGCCATCATAGTCATAGATCAGTGTTTCCTGGGCCACAAACAGATTCAATTTGAGAGATCATTGAATTAGCAACTTTTTTTTTTGAAAAACATGTTGAATTACTAACTTAATTAGCAGCTTGGTAAAGAATCTACAGTTTGTTTTTTTTTTCTTCAATTGCAATTTTTACTGTGGCATTAACTTACAGGAAAGAATCAGATACTCGGCAACCCATGAAGCATCACAAATTAAAGATGAGATTTGATCTAATGGTGATTACAAATAGAGAATAAAAAGGTGAACAAAATAAACTTTCTGAATGATTAATACACATAACTATCAACTTCTTCTCAGAATTAACATCCGGAATTCAATTTGTGAAGTTTCAAGCATTATTAGGATGAAAGAATACAAACAGTAGAAGAAAACAAACCATAAAACCATTTTATTATATATTTGGAGGTACATCAAACAGCCAGACAATGCAACTAAAATCTAGAAATCCATAAGAAAAATACATCAGACTACTAAGCAACTATACGAACAATGGTTGCAGCAGACTGCTTTCTGTGATTCATGGGATTCCTTATTAGAAAACTTTTAAACCTTCTATTTGATGACACTCTTAGCAATGCTTCTGAAATGCCTTGGATATGGAATCATATTCTGTGGCAACCTGCAGTATAAGATGTTTATTATGATCAGATACTCTCGAATGATACAAATCTCGAAAAGTAGTGATAAACCAGGATGAACCTTAAACAATTAAAAGAGTTTGCAAACTTGCTTAACATCGAAGAACATGGAGATCTCTCTTTATTCAATCTGGGAAGAAAGGGAGCAAAAGGAAAAACAAGAAGAATGAATCAGGAAAACTTTTAATGAATGACTAATTTTGAAACTACTGGAGACACAGAAGTGATGTACTTGTACCACCCAAAAGCGCTTCTTGGTGATGGCAAGCAGCTCCTGAGGATCCATGACGGGTTTTGAGTGTAGGCGTCGATCTTGTTCAACTCCTAAAAAATAAGTTGTTAGTTATAATTAACAAACATAAGAAAAAGCCAGAATACAAACTCAAAATAATAGAACTCTTCTCAGAAGTATTTGCTAAACAAGACATCAGAACCCTATTAGACAAACGTGCACGTAGCTGTGGTGGTTTTGGATTAAGATATGTAGTATGGGAATATGACAGTTACTGGTTTAAAGGAGTCAGACATGAAGGATGTTAAAATTAAAATTGGCATATATGCAGATATGATCTTGAACATACCTTAATCCATAAATCAAGCTTAGGCTACTTGCCTTTAGAAATACTCATAATTTTTTAACCTCCATTTGAAAAGTCTGAAATCTTTCAATAAATGGAAGCATATGCAATATCCACCTTGAAAAGTATCATTAACCCGAACATCAGAATTCTAAATAGATAAAAGAAGAAGCTTTAAGTCAAAGAAAGTTGTGCTTTAAAATCTCCCTGGTGCATATCTAGTAACAGGAAACAGTAAGCCAAAAGAATCTTGCCCATTATCAAATTTTTATCTTATGACAAAGAAAAATAAGCACTACAACCAAGTGACTAACAGATCTATTAAAACACTGACAATCTCAGAAGCCAAATGTCATATAATCTAATAATCATTATCTTGAATACAAAGGAAGTAAATTGAAAACAAAAGCGGGAACTATGTAGATGTACACATTATCTCTAACATGGAGGTCATTACCAGACTGAATTGACTTCAAAGGAAGAAAGATTCATCATCAAACTTTGAAGGCATTCCTCTATCTTATCATAATGGGGACCTATTACTTAGAAATACCAAAGCAAATCCAATATATGAAACAGGTCTTATCATCATCAAGGAGTCAACGATGACGAAAAGCTCAAGACTGATCTTTCTTGCCAATTTCTTTTCCACATATCTCATTGGAAGTAGAAGGCTTTGTAAGAAGTCTGATTGAAAGGCTATCTGTAATGTAAGACAACAATTCCTCTGCAAACTGCTGCTTTGCAGGATCCTACAGATTTTAAGCACAATCTTTAGTCTAAGGTTTTTTCAACACTTTGTAAGTTTTGCTTTCACTTTTCTTTCAGTAATAGGATACTTTGGGTCCATCTTAAACTTACATCAGGCAGCAAAGCAGGGCCCTCAAAGTGCTCATCAATATATTTGATCAAATCCAGACTCTCTCCTTTTACTGCATTGTTATGCTCCAAAGAAGGTACCTAAAGTTGAAACATCATCTTTAAATGAGCCCTAGACTCATAGTGTTCTTCATAGAAAAGAATACACTGGCAGAACTAGTTGGCAGGCAGGGTGTGCAACATTAAATTAACAAGAAAAGAGCAAAAAGTCCTGCTATACTGTACAGAATCCAAAAGAACAATTTAATGCTAAAAGCACAACTTTTGCTCTTTTTCCTAAAACATCAACAAGTGAAGTCAGAGCAGAAACCAAAAT